>JZLH01S0122691.1:0-11793 GCA_001188425.1 Eucidaris tribuloides
CTACACACACACACACACACACACTACACACACACACACACACACACACACACACACACACACACACACACACACACACACACACACACACACACACACACACACACACACACACACACACACACACACACACACACACACACACACACACACACACACACACACACACACACACACACACACTGTCTCATGAAGATAGGAGGGGCTTTCTTCTTCGCTGGGAGTGGTCTTCCTTCTGAGACCGCTTCATAGCAACATATTGATATTTTTTGTTTGTTGGAAGTCTGTCCAAATCATCCAAATCATTACACGGGAAATATGAAATCTTATAATTATGCTATGGTGAATTAAACACCCTACCCCTGGGGGGGGGGGGGAATGTCAAATTGTGTGTTCCAAGCCCTCTTCCGTGGGTGCGCCTGCATTGGATAATCTCTCTGCCTTGGATGAGAAAACAGAAATAATATTAATTGGCTTCATTAGAAATAATTTGTTATTTTCCAATAATAAACTTCATTAGGACGTCATTACAGAAAGACCCCTTCAACTGAAAATGCATTCGTCAAAGTGTATGTTGCAATACTTTTTGGCAAGGGAGGGTAGTATTATTATTATTGTTATAATAATAATAATAATAATATAATAATAATAATAATAATAAATAATAATAATAATGATATAATTAATGATAATATAATGAAATAATAATAAAATAATAAATAATAATAAAATAATAATAAAAAATGAATATAATGATAATAATAAATAATAATAATAATAAAATAATTAATAGTAGTAGTAGTCAGTAGTAGTAGTATAGTACAGTAAGCTAGCTAGTAGCATTAGTAGTATAGTAGTAAGTAGTAGTAGTTAGTTAGTAGTAGTAGTAGTAATAGTAGTAATGTTATCTTTATTATCCTCATCACCACACCATCATCCTTCATCATCAGGCCATCACACCACCATCACCCCACATTCATCATCGCCACCCTTATCATCATCCTCCTCATATCCTCATATCACCATCACCACTGACATCTCATCAATCCATCAACCACACCTTTATCATTCAAGCATCATCATCCGACACATCATTCACATTCATCACCATCATCATCACAGCATCACATCATCATCCATCTATCATCCATCATCCATCATTCCATCATCATGCATTTATCATTCATTATTCATCATTCATTATTCATCATTCATTCATTAGTCATCATCACCGATCACCACCATCATCATCATCATCATCATCATCACCCACCTATACATCATCATCCATATCATCTCATCTATACATCACTACCTACCATCATCATCATTACCACCCTTATCATCATTAGCATCATCACCATCATGCATCATCATCATCATCACCCTCATCAATCATCAATCATCCAGATCATATCCATCCATCATCCATCAATTATCATCCATTCATTTATTTATCCATCATATTATATTCATCATTTCATCATCATTATCATCATCGTATCATCATCATCATCATTCATCATCATCATCTCATCAATCATCGTCATCGATCACCATTATCACTGCTGACTGCTGATATGAGTTAAGTATTCCACAAATTTTCCCCTGAAAAATGCGGTGAAACGAATAGTCACTTCACAACTACGGATTATCAACCCCGAAAGCTATATAAAGGGACAGCTTCTAATTCGTCGTCGTCGTCGTCGTCGTCGTCATCATCATCATCATCATCATCATCATCATCATCATCATCATCATCATCATCATCATCATAATCATCATCAATTTGTATTTCTATCTCCAGGTAATTAAAGGTATCATTTAGAGATACTTTTTGCCCAATATGATATTAGTTGTGGTGTTAAAGTTTAAAGAACACCAAACGTATTTCTTCAAATACCAACAGTATTAAACCTTTAACCAAATATGTGTTGGGAAACCGGTGTTAGATTAAACGCCCAAGTTTTCACATCACACAAACACACAGGACAAACATCTCAGAAGATTGAAAGATAAGAATCAAATGGGAGAGAGAGGAGGACAGACAGAACCAGCGGACGAAACATTTATATTCATAGTACTGCATACCCGGAAATATAATAAATAATTTATTCTTTTAGCAGAAACAAATATTTTTAATGACATATCGAATAGTATAAGACTACGTAAGGAGTGTTTTAAACATCAGGCAAAAACAATTCGTTCTCTTTATTTACAGCATTTACAGGCTTTTAAACAACTGAGCTACATCTTATTTTTGTAAAGATTTTTTTTTGGAAAAAATATATTGGAATTGGTATAATGCTACTATTGGATAACTAATAACTATCTGATTGCACAACGTTCAACGGATAATTACATACATGAAACGATTTTTAAAAGATATAAAAGAATGGACATTGCAGTATGAAAAGTTTGTTGCTAAATGACAGACCATTTAATCAGCCAAAATGGTATACACTTGTGTAGTATGTTTTAAAGAGATTAAAATTAAAGGGGAAAATCAAGCAATGACGACCACCAGATACTACAAAATTTACACTCGGTTATCTCGTCAATTAATAATTTATACATTTCATAAATAAATCTTTAATGACCTCGATAATCTTTTGTCATTCGTTTATAATCAGTTTCACTCATTTAAACGATTAATAACACAGGATTTCATTCCCTTATAAAAATAAACCATGGACTGATCATGTACCATGGTAAAACCGTGGTAATACCATGGTCCATGGCCAATTGGACCAATTTCCTATGGTATTACCATGGTTTTTCCATAAAATTGCCATGGTGCTACCATGATAAACCATGGTAAATTGGACCAATTTACCATGGTTCCACGGTAAATTAGCCCATTTTACAACGGACCATGGTATTACTATGGTTTACCATGGTATTACCATTGTATTCCCATGGTAAACCATGGTTTATTTTTTATAAGGATTACACGATTGGATAGGTTTCAGGTTTTGACAAGTCATTCGTGAAATCTGTTGGTTATAATCATGTTAATGGACAAAATCACAGTATGAATATTACAGGTTTGAAATTTTGTTTACCATCTTCGATCACATGTTTACCATGCACTGATGGTGTGAATGACCTTTGACCTGAACAATGATTTTAATACAATGCTTCATGATGTCTTGCAGAAAAAAGAACGGTGCAAACTGTATTTCTTCTCTCGTATAAAGATTTATCTTTGTACAAATGCAGTCATGTTAACTATTTTCGCCTACACAAGCGTAGTCTGCCACACAATACCTGGAAATAGTTTTGACGTGTAGTTAAAAGTATTTTCGGGTTTTGATTTTGATTCATACACTGTGAGAAAACGGGGAGCTCGCAAAAAGTTCTCAATTTTGTCACGCATCACCAATTTTGGTGCTCATCAGAACCGTTTTGACGCCGAATCGGTGCTGACCTTCCCTACGTTTTTTTGGGGGGGGGGGGCGGGGGTGCTCATTAGCACCCACAAATGGTTTTGCTACTGTGACAAATAGTTCTAGAACGAAGTTCTTTTCTAGTATTCTCTTGGTGTTTGAGTATTTGATACTTAAATCACGCAGACTGTTGAATTATAACACCACATCTGGTATCATTAAAACAATAAATTATGCAACAAAACTGATGTTAAATTCAATATCCGATATTTTGACAGTGTTCTTCTTCTTAATAATAACTCTTATGTAATAGACTACCATAATAATATGATAAGAAATACAAATTCCTGCCCGATCAAGTCACGGCATAATTAACAGGGCGGCGCCAGGGTAATATCTTAGGGAGGGCGAAAAACCCTTAGGAGGGCGAAAATGCAAAAAGATGTAAATTTCATGAATGACACTGTCAAACTATTTTCCGAATTTTGATTTTTTTTTCCGGGGGCGGGGGGAGCTGCCCCTGTGGCGCCTCCCCTGATACTTATCACTAATTTCAAAGTGTTGTGTGACAAAAAACTCCATTAAAATGCCTCCTACTTGTTTTCTACGTACCGTAACATCACGCATTTCATTCCACAGAGACGGTAATAAACGTGGACGCAGCGAGTATTGGAAGAGTAGGCATTAACTGAATATTTCTACCAGTACAACTGTACATTTATTTACAATGTACATTTTCTAGCCAGGGTGAAAAACAAAATATATTACGTCACGCGATATCATAAAATGGAGTATACTGCGTGCATTTGTACTAAACCATCCATTAAAAGCCAGTGAAAACGTAATACTAAATGGAATAACAGTTAGTAACAATTTATAAGGCAGATACAACATATTCTATGTGCACAGGTATGGCTTGTCCTAAAAAGCCACGTTCACGTCACGTTCACGGCATGTTCACGTCAGGTTCACGACCCGTTCACGTCACGTTCACGGCATGTTCATGTTACGCTACGTGACGTGACGTGACTGTTTAGGACGGTCATTATGTAACGATGTAACAAACCTTATCAGTTGCTAAAATCATTAAATTTGTGAAGGAGCAATACATATTTATCCATTTATTTTAATTAAGTTGGATATCTCGTTGGACATTGTTAACAGGTCGAAACCAACACAATATTTGGAAAAATTTTTTATTAAATTTAAAATTCCCAAACGTGTGATATTTAACCCCCCCCCCCCAAACAAAAGGTGCGTAGTGCGTACAAAGTACCCTATTTTATGGTTCAAAATTACTTAAATAACAGGGTGGAGCATGCCAAACGTATCTTCATAATTATCTTCGTGTGCGTGACGCGCCAAGGATTCTCGCCCCGATAATAAGTTATGACTTTAACAAATGTTATTTGACAGCAATTTTGCAGAAAAGGGGCACTTCAATCGTGAACACCAAGCGATCGTGAAGGAGCAATACATTAGTTGAGTTAGTAATTGCATACTCAAACATCCCTCTATAACAGAATCTTTCTTTTTGTTTGGGGTGGGGCTGGGGGTGGGACCGTCCTCCACAAAAATCATAGGACATATTATTACACGTCATATCCCAAATACTGTAGCGTTGTCAAATACAGACTACTGAGTAAAGCACACTTTTAACACTGTGGTGTTAAGCTTATCACCCAGGGTGCTGTCAAGTATAGATCCGTTTACAGATACCAGATATTGTCTTAAATGTAAGCAATGTTTGTGTTAAGGGTGCTACTTTTGGTGTTAGAAAGTAACATATCGGTGTTAAAATCACACCCAGGGTGTTAAAAGTTCACTCCATAATCTGGTATCTGTATTGAAGAACACGACGGGTGCTAAATTAAACACCACGGTTTTTGCAGTGTGTGTTCATGTTTTTGGACGAAATTCCTCACATGACAGGTTCGTGAACCTCGAAAATTTTATTGTATTCGTCATGCGCCCATGATGTTTAATTACATTTAAATCACAGCGTAATGAAACATTACATGACAATAAGCACTATGATTTTGTACAATTGCATGCACTGTCGGTGGCTCTCCGCACATCTTCATTATATGATATATTACAATGAAATGCCCATACATCATTATAATTACGAATCTAAAATTCATATACATGTAAATAGTAAAATAAACTTACAAACATATGAAAGTATTACCGATTTTAATTTACGGCCATATGCAGGGACACATTGCAGCATCAACTGTTTTAATAGACCCTCCCGTGTTATCGTGTTAAACAAGTAGTTCCCGTTTAAACCCTCCCATCATAAAGCTTTTATTTAGAATTTGTATTTCTTGGTTTGAAGGGTAAGTTTAAATCGAAATATATCATTACTTTGTGTGGGGAAAAGTCTTAAAAAGAATAACTTCCATTTAATGCTTCTCTGTGATGAAATGAAACCCTGGTCTCTGGTCGTCAGATTAATTCACATATCACATAACTCATTGTCTAAGGGCAGGCCCAGTTTGTGAAGCCCTTGTCACGAACAATTTCTTTCAGGTTTAGGCTTGTCACTTGGCTGACAAAATGCATGAATGAATTAATAAATAAAAGTAAATAAATGAATAAATACATAATAAATAAATAAATAAATAAATAAATAAATGAATAAATAAATAAATAAAGCTTTCAATAATTTAATAAACAAATAAATTAACACAAAACGCGTGAAAAGAAAGGAACATGAACTTATTTAACGAAATCTGGACTGTTGGTTCAATAGCTTTTGGCCCCAATGTCAGTTGGTCGGAACTTGGGTTCAAGAGTCTTGTAAAAAAATATATTGATATCCCTACTAGCCAACTGCGAAAGGTAAGAAATTTCCGAATTGTCATGTTCACAAGAGGAAAAAAAAAGCCTGATGGTTGGTTTCCATAGATGTCTTATCCCATATATTAGAGGCAGATCAAGGATTATTTCGGGACAGTCATGAGGAATTTCAAATGGGGTGTCGTAAACGCACATGCACATTATGATTCTTCTCCCTATACCGCAAATACCCGATATTCATCGAAATTATCAATCGTTATCGACATTCTCAACGTATTGCAGACTTCCCAACTTCCGGACAACATCTTAAATCGAACGCGGTGGCATTGAGTCAACTTGTTTCTAACTTTAATATACACATTTTTTTTTGTTTCTAACACAATAAGTTTTATCTACATAATTATTTTCAAATAAATTAAGATTTAGAGAGAGTCAAATCGTTGCGTTCCTTTCTTTGGATTATGTTTTTTTAATCAGCAGTATATCCAATGTTTCCAACAGAAAAGGGGTTTAGCGCCACCACAGTCCAGGATCTTGCAAACGAGGATACGGGTGTCCTTCTCAAAGTGGTGTCCCTAAAAGCTTTGCTATGAAGTCGCTACATGTAACGTGGATCGTGAGCGTACAATAGTGCAAAATAATAACAAAACTAGGAGCAACTAACATAGAAGAATGCTACACAATGTTTAAAATGTTGATAAGGCTTTTTTGACTGGGCGACAGTTCACCTAAATGGATACATTCAGTTTACAAAGATGAGAAGTCCCACGGAGTTTGGCTCAGTAGACCGACGGTTGCTCATGCGGTGTCGGCGGTGTCCCTTTTAGTGTTCACCTGGGTAATATCTTTGAGCGGACGAAGGATGATATTTCTAACTACAAGTTATAGCTCCTAAAGTTGTTACTGAAGAAACTTGAGGCTAATTATCGATGAATCTAATTCTTTAAAATAACGTATTGCGGATATGTCGTCTGTCTTTACGCGTAGGATGGACATAAATAGGAGAATCCCATTTTATTTTCCTCCTGGTCATCTGGAATAGCGTCCTCTGTGCTGCCAGGCTGGATCGCCGGTCACGTGTTACGATTCATATTTATGATTGGTCAGTAAGAAATTCCATAAGATAGTCAACTGCAAAGGTGTCAGTACCCCCTGTAAATTGAGAAAATTAAGAAGAAAAAAATACACTCAGAAATATTATGTTCTAGATACTGATTTACAATAACAAACATAAATTAACTTAATTATTTTATAATCCAAAATATATTTGACCGATTTGTAATCGGTTATTCGCATAAAGTAGCAGATAATTGGCTTAGAATAAGATTAAAGTGTAATGGGGTGTGCATCTACTTTCAGTAGAAATGAAACAGACGCATAAACGTGTACGCACACAAACACATACACACAAACAATTCAAAAGTTTTGAAGGGGGAGTCATTTTTGTGGTAAAATTATAAATGATAAACAATAATAAAGACAAACTACAAAAAATGATTACATCTCAATTGCCACATGGCCCGTGTTCAAGAAATGTAACTCTGTTCGTTGCATCGATTCTTATTTAAAAAAGGGTATTTGATGGAATTGCCTTTTTGGCGTCTTCGATGTAAGTGCCGGACGTCTCATGAACTCCTATTCCAAACTGTATGGCATATTGCATTTTTGTCTCAACATCAGACAACATGGTCTATCATTACCATATTTTAAAGAAATCAATAAGCATAATTCTTATTCTGGTCACCTCACTGAAAAAAAACGTGTTTAACACTAAAACACTAAACACTATTAAAAAAAATGAAATGATAGCAAAAATGTGCTTGGTTTTAATATTGGACACCATTGATTAGTGATTTGACTTACGACGTTTAGTCTCTCAACATATTTACAAAGTGAAAGCAATAATGTGTTCATAACACCGTTTAAGCGCTAAATAAAGTTTTTACAGTGAGCTTTCATGGATGTATGATTTCCTCACTCCTAATTTGAATTATGCCCGGGGGATACTCACGTATATTGGGTATACGGAGATGTGCCGCTTGGAAGGGTGACTTTTTCAAGAAAAATCCTTAGACATGGGTCCCCTTTTCATCAAAAAGATCTTTAGACATGGGTCCCATTTGTCAAATTCTCAAATTTTTGGCTCGCTTTACGTGCGCAAACATGCAATTTTCAGGTTTTCGTCGCACTTTGCGCGCCAAAAATGTTTGAAACTCTTAGACATGGATGCCTATTTACGGCAAAAGGACCCTTAGATATGGGTACGGGTTCGGAGTTCTCAGCGGCACACCCCCGTCCGACTATAATTTGAGTACCCCCCCCCCCGGAATTTTGTGACACTTTGGTTCAATTTCTGAAATATGGCAATGCGCAGCATGTTATGTCACAACATGAGACGTTTTAGCGTCCTCTAACGATGAAACAGGACACCTGAACTTACCATATTTCCCCCGTTGAGTTGATTTTGTCTTTCATTGCTGGTGTTTCGTCAATGGATTTCGGATAAACTCACTTATTCGTTTACTCATTGATGACTGTTGTGACCGTTTCTGCAATAAGATTGAAATATAACGAAGATATTATTACTTTATTTCCAAATAATGCAATCACAATTGACATATTATACGACGTCAATATTTGAAGAGCTTGCAAACAAATGGCGCTAAATCCACTTTTCATGAAAACTGAGTTATTACCACCAGTACATTGGCCAACCACCTGTAGAATAAAATTCCGCATTTAATTGCACAGAAAAATACCAAACATTGTTTTAGTGTTATTTTCCCATAGGCGCTTGTACACACTCCGGCCCCCAAAAAATGCACTTTTCTTCAAATTCATCATTGTGGATTTAGCGCCTTGTGATTGCAAGCTCTTCATTTTATGATCTACAAACATGACAAAGACCAATTTTGATTAATATGCTTCCTAAATATTAATAATGTATGCTCGTGTTTGCCAACACGACAACAGGTACTTTGTTCTGTTAACATGGTAAACAAGCAATTCAGAAGATTACGAAATATTTATTCATTTGAAGTTTTTTTGGTTTCTCTAACACTACCTCATGTGTCAATCAAAAATAATATAAATGAACGATAGATATACATATGAAACCATTATGAAGACAAACTGCGGTCGGGCAAATTAAATTTGAGATAAGGAAGTATCTGTCATTATGACTGGAACCATGGGCGCAAATCCACGAAGGAATGCTATTCATGTGGGGGTGGGGGGTGGGCTGCGGACACCAACAATAGGTGTCCCCCCCACCAATGAAAGCCATTCTTTGCTGGATTTGGCGCCCATGACTGGAACTGCAATAAATGTGATCATCACGATATGAGAGCTGTTTTCTCTAAAAGCAACAAGATCGTGAAAATTTGAGTGAAAAAAGATAATCTACTGTTAATGGAATATGCGGCGTCACTCTGTCTATGAAACATTCATCGCTTGATTGCGAACAAGCCCTTTATTATATATATACAGTGAAATTGACTGATAAATATATTATCATAAACCCGATGAAGCGTTTGATCCAAAATTCATACACTGGAAAAAACTGGCTGTGTTAAATTTGACACCAATAGGGTGTTATCAACAGCACAACTGAATAACAGGAAAGTGTGATTTCGTAGCACCCATGGTGTAAAGCCAATTGCTTTTGGTGTTGAAATAATCCGTTTTGGCTGTTTGAAATTTACACCACGTCTGGATCTATATTGTGCAACACCGCGGTGTAAATTCAACACCCAGGTTTACAGTGTAGAATTAACGCCTGAACTTAATCTACTCGTTTTTTTTATTATTTTAAGACAATAAAAAATAAGTCACATTTATACCTTACACGTCCGAGAAAGTCATCTTGCCATTGCTCGTGATAGCGAAGAATCAAACGAAATGAAAAATAACGTTAAAGGTAAATGACATGATTGGGGTAGTCCTCAACTTGGGCTGATACTACTCTAGAATCAAGTAAACTATGCAAGCGCTTCCTGTGAAAATCTTTGTAGTCAAACGTTCATCTCATTCTAAAACAAACAATGTCAATATCACTCAGAGCATGGAAACCTGCTGTGTGCTCTCTATGGGGCTTATTTTTATCCTACCCGGCAAAGAATAAGATACTCCTATGTTTATGCTTGATTCTCCTTAAGTAAACAAATTACAGACAAATCCTCCCAGGTGGGAGATTCACATCTGCTAGTGAACAGCTGGTATGTATTTCAACTCATTTGGTTCTTGAGGCATTTTCAAGTGTTCCCAATGATGTCACTAACCTTTAAAGACACTATATAACACTGTGGAAGACACATTTAAAAAATTGTCTAACTTTGCTATCTGACATATCTGACAGTGTTTGAATGGACAAATACACACCCTAGAACACAAAAGTATGGACAGTTATGCTGTCACTAGTACAATATGTGCAGATACAAATTGGCACATTAATCTTATATCAACCGATAGGAAATTCTGCAACACAGCAGTCTATGGAGAAAAGCTGGAATGGTCTCTCAATGATTTTTGATTGTTTTACACTGCATTTTTTTCAGGGCTTCATTTTTAGACAGTATCAAAGACACTAGTAATCATGTAGCTCAGATTTTTTAAACTGGAAACACTGTTATACAATGCCTTTAATATCTGCTATATTCAAGGTACATTAAACAGGTTGAGTGTTTTAAAAGAATAGTTAAACAGATATATTGACTGTTTAAAAGCCAACAATGATAATTATCAAGCTTAAAATGGTTTCAAGGACCTATGCGGAGGTGCGGTTTAAAAAAAATGAGATATTTCCTCGAAACGATCGATCTGAACCATGGCCAATATGCACTTATGCGAATGGTATAGACTGTTCAGGTTTGCATGAGGATAATACTATAATATTTGGTGACCCACCCCCCCCTCCCCCCCTCCCTCCCCCCAAAAAATAATTATCAGTTGTCTTTGTATTGTGGGAAGCACTTTTGAATCATTTGATTCAGATGAGAGCGTTGTTGCATTTCACTTTGACTGTAAAAACATTTAAAATTGTTTTGTATTTTTTATTAAGTCATTCGGATTCTGGACTTGGGTCGACAGGTCAATGAGTTAAAGGAAATTTCGAACTTTTATTGCACAGCATATTTATTTTTAATTGTTATTATTAGAAATATTTGGTGGTGAAATAGTGTTCTTATATAACCGATTTCACTTTTGAATAATAATGAAACAAAACTACTATGTGCAAAATACTCACGTTTCTGCAATTCTGTTTATGGATGCATGGAAATGAATGAAAGAAAAAGGATACATAACGGTTAATGTCGCATCTTAATGAAACATTTATCATATCAGTAGTAACAATGCAAACGGAATCAAGGCGATATTCATAGCAGTAAAATTGTTTTATATGTATTTTACTTTAATTGTTGTTTTGTTTTATCGCCGTCTATTTTAAATAAATAGACGGCTTCATTTATTTCATTTATGACTTATTTTTCTCTTTCTTCTGTATTCTTTCTTCTGTATTTTCCCTCATCTTAACTAAATAAAACAATATTGTGTACTACCACTTCTACTACATTACTACTACTTTTTGCCGGGTGATGTT
>JZLH01S0122695.1:22791-33833 GCA_001188425.1 Eucidaris tribuloides
GCCGTGTGGAGAGCGGACCCCCCCCGGGGGGGGGGGGCATACGCTGACTAAATCGTCGAGGTGTGCCCAGCGTGCTTCAGCGTGCACATAACTTATACAAAACTTACCCATAACTACTATGACGACGTATTCGCCAAATTTTTCATACGTCGGCATACGCTGGCTAAATCGTCAAGGTGTGACTGCGCCATTAGCCATTAGTAGACAGTTTCAGGTACAACGATTATGGAAACTGTGGTTATGACATTCATAAGATGTAGAAGTAATTGTACTAATGTAGTAATATAAGCCTGCATGCCAGTACCATGTTTAAATTTCATTTGGGGGCTCAAGTGCACCCCTCCCCCCCCCAAAAAAAAAAATATACGCCAGTGAAGACGGGAAGTGGTATACGTCCTACAATAGGGTCATGAGAATGTGATCTTTTATGACATTTTCTTGCAGTCTGAAAACCGGAAAGTCTGCCTACATCAACAGTCATTCAGGCGTCATGACAGAACGAAAAATGATATACAAACAAAACGAGGAAACTGTATTAACGAGAAATGCAGGTTTAGTGTAAATGACATTTTGTCAATAGATTAGAGGTGTGTGACAACAGGTCAAAACGATGTATTTGTACCTAACTTTATGTTTGAAGTAAAAAACCACATTGGGTTCAGATGGTAGATTGATAATGAATGGAAACCACAAACCATTAAAAGATATTCAAGGAAGCATCTCTTTTGCATGCCTAAACATGAACATTGTGTAAATACAATGGCATATGGAAGAAAATGCCATCTGAGAACCTATAGCAAAATATAAGAACCAGAAACTCAGTTTTAGTGGAATTATAGTGACCGTTAGACTGTGATTTGAATTTTTGTCTCGCGAGACAAGAACTCCTACCATAGAACTTACATTGAACTGTCATTGTTGTTCTTTTGCATTTTTCAAATTCTAGGTAATTACTGACTCCCAGATTTCACAGACATGTCCTTTATCAATAAGGGCATGAGTTATCTTTTCGTGGTCTGCGGGGATGTGTGCAAATGAGATCCCCTACCTTTAAAGGGCAGTGCATAATGGAGATGGGTTTTTCAAAAGTGAAATATTTTTTTTTCATTGACCCCGCCGTGCTAAGTCAATTCAATTCAACTTTATTAATCAATTGGCAACAAAACAATTCATCCAAATGAATTTTCGTGACGTAAAGATTATTTACCAAACAATGCATAACAAGTATATTGCTGAATTTTTCGTGCTTTAGGACCGGGTTTAAAGACTCTGTTTATGATTTGTAAATCAATCCATCCTTGCTCAACTTTGATCCAAAATAAAGAAATGCTGTATTCAAACTTTGGGATTCTTACGTTTGTAGGTTTTTGAAATACATGTACATGTATAAACCCTAAGTCATTTGAAACTTGTCGTTGCTCTAGTTGTATTACGCAAAGGGTAGTTTAGGTTTCAGGCACTGGATGCAACTAATTTTGAATTTGATAGAGCCCAACTGTAGCACAGACTGCCTGACAATTGTCCAACTGCACGAGTGTGAGTTGTTAACCTTGTAAACTTTGATCAGCATGTATTCACTTATCACTAGATGATTATACGAATTGGGTCTGGCAGTCAAACGTGTTTTAACTTTCGTGTAAAATTTCAATTCAGTGAGCGACGAGTCGCGACGGTACATGCTGTATTGCGTTTTGAATTGTATCAGCGGTTATTTTCGCGAAACCTGACTTTTTAGCCCCAAGGCCTTTTTGTGAGAGCCCCCCGGTAACCCCCCCCCCACAAAAATTATGACAGAGAAAATTTTGGACCTGGGATTTGGAGAATTGTTTTTTCGTCTTTACTTTACCCCCCCCCCCCCAGCTGATCGAGTTTTGGGCGATTGGCGTGACCGGGAAAAAGTGGACCTGGGATTTGGTGACCCCCCCCCCCCACAAAATTTCAAGGCCCCCAGTGCCCCCCTGCTGAAAAATTCCTAGCTTCGCCACTGTGTGGGAGATGATGATTTATGTGACGCTTCACATTATGAATGATTTTGTCGATTAGTTCATTTCGGGGGTGCAAAATCATATACAAAATTCCTTATTATGATTGTCTTGTAATTAGTTTAATCATGCAATTATTGTGACAAGAGTCAAAAACATTTCAGCTCAAATTATCAGAATTATGTATTATACTCCACTTTGTTCAAAACAGTGAAAACCACTTACCCTATAGCTGACATCAAGGTGAATAAAATACGAGCATGAAAACGGCTTAATGGAAGTTTTTAGAATAATGGGATACAAATTATAAAACGGGCTTTTCGAGTCTTGAATACTTTTCAAATTTTCAAGATAAACTCCATGAACAAGCCTTACTTTGTTCAGAAAACTATCATAAAATTTCTTTCTTCCTTGCTAATGCCTACAAATTAGCATGGAATCAATAAACTCTTTACAATATACACGGGATACATTCGCCCCACCCTGGAATACGGGTGTCCAACATGGCATTCCACACTTTCATCTCAAAAAATGGTAGAGTTGCCAATTTAACAATCCTCCATAGGATTATGTAAACTTAGAACATTTATAACTCTTGAACGGTTCAGTCAAATTTGCTCAAACTTTCACCATTTTCTTTCTCTTATTGTTATCTATTCTCTGAATGCAAGCAGATGTCTGGGTTTTATTCCGGTTTTATTCCTCTTTAATTTCGCCAAACATGCTGCTCGTTCCGTTGCCTTCAGTAACTGCATGGTTTCAAAAGAATAATTCTTCAAGAGTGTCGAGACATAGTAAACCGTATCTTGAACTCAAATGCCGTACAGAACGATGCAAGAATAGCTCCAACAGAAAGCTGAACTCTGAATGAATTGCATGAATTAATCAAGACCTATAGGCCGTTTTCGTAATATATTCAAATTCCATGCATGCCTTTTAAACAAGGGTTGCTTTTGACAACCTGAAAGCTTGTCTGAGCTTGTCCGACATAGAAAATAGTATAATGTATGCAAGTTGCAATTTCCGTATTGAAATTGTACTCGTATAGAAATAGCTCACACCAGGCTTCGGAAGAGAAAAAAATCCATAAATTTGCATAAATGTGCACCTAAAAGGTACAAACTTGCAAACATAATGGAGTGGGGCGGGCGCTCAGCCGTGAAAGGTGCAAAACTATTGAACAATTGTATTTTGATTTATTCTTGTGTATATTTTGTGAATTATTGTTTTGTTGGAATACGAAATAAATAAATGAAATGAAATGAAATGAAATACCACGGCAGAAATTGCTCTGCACCTATTTCCGCAAAGCTGCACGTTGTTCGCACCTTTATTTTTTTTAGTGTATAAGGCTTGGTTGGAGTTTCAAAACTTTCATACAGCATTTTGAAAATTAATTACGCTAATTTATATAATTTGTTCAAAATTACAAAACAAATGCTACTTGTTTTCTCATGGATTTGGATTTTGTTTGTTTTATTTGAAACCGCTTGATTGCTTTCAAATTTCCACACAGAAATTCAGTAATTATGCTAATTTATGTAAATTTATTCAAAATCAATGACAAAATGACGAAAAGGTCTCGGACATGTCAGAGTCTGAAATAGCATTCCTATATGTTCTAAGATCGCGAGGTATTACGCATTGCGTATCCAAATTGCTAAATCAGTTTCAGTTTATTGACTCAGTATTTTAGGACTCCCGCTATAATGCCGTAGCTTAATTGGGTCAACCCATCGGGGAGGGGGGATTTGCTCACCCTACATGCTGTTTTCAGAGGGGGGGGGTTAATAATTGATTGCACCTAGCGCACGCAGAGTGTGTGGTAGGAATAATGATATTTTTATTATAGGCGACCCCAATTTAAATTGCATCATAAATATTGTCCTTTTCATCCATAGTTTGACTGGATTTGTGTTTGTGTGCACAATTAAGTGGTTCAAAAGCAATTCCGCTAGCAAGCCATGCGATCAAACTTTGAAAGTCCTTGAAAGGAGAACGGGTATTTGCAAAGTAAATAAAAATAATTTTGATTGCAATATTCATTTCATCATTCAATTATTGATTATTCATTTATTCATTCAGTCATTCATTCTTCATGCATTCAGTCAGTCAGTCAGTCAGTCATATATAATGTATTTCTTCCATTCAAATCGATGATAATAAATTACCCGAAGTTGCAAGAAATGTAATGATGGGCATTGGACGTTGTGAAGTAAATTCAAATGATATAAACTTGAGAAGGAAGTGTACAGTCAGACTACAATACTACAAATGCTCGTCAGAATGTTTGGGGACATTTTCTCAAAACTGCAATCAATTGGTATTTAAATACTATCTGATTGTGATTGAATGTTATTGTCCTATAATTATGAGGAGAATATGAAGATAATATGGAAAGATGGTAATGAAGATTTCATAGACAAAAGAACTGATTACTAGATGAATAGACAGTGATAACAATAATTGATTGTGCTATAGGTCGATTTAGGAAAAAATGAATGGAAAGTGGTTGAATTATGTAAATAAATATTGTCAAACATAATATATTATCGATAAGTTTTTATATTTATGCCTTAATCTCCAGAAACTTAAGTAAAATGAAAGCATCAAACAATGCTATAGTGTTTTTCGTTGACTTTGATAAATTGATATAAATCAGCATAATAAATCATTAAAATTCTATGAAAAAGATTGGAAGCCCCCAGCAAGCAATATCAGATAAAACAGAAGTAGCAAATTTCGTTGATTTTGAATAGAGTTGCATTAATTACCATATCTAATGAACTTCAAATTGTGTTATGAAGTTTCAAAGTCCCCACCAAGCCCTTTCAGATAAAACAAACCAAATCAAAATAATTGAAGAGTTTCACGGCAAAACCCAATAAACATCATCTTTTCAAAAAAAATGGTAAACAAAAAGTTCTGTAGAGAGAGGGCTACCTGGCGTACATTTTCATTTTTCCAAAACCCACTTTAACGTCTAATTTGGTGATTTCGAAAACACGGTTTATGGCAAAACCCAATACACGCCACATGAGTGTTTCATGTCAAAACCCAATATATCCACTCGGCCAATCAGCATGGATATCCTTCCCAACATGGCAGCGCCCTTAAACTCTACAGACGCACAGTGACCTTTAACCAGGCCAATTTGCAAGCTAGCATTTTTTGTCTCTCTCTGTATTTTAGATCGCAACTGCTGATCTATGATTTTAACAAACATGTCAGAAAAAATGAACCAGGTTTCGAACCCGCGTCTACAGCTATCCGGGCTGCGACAATACCACCAGGCCGTCACTGGTTAACGGCATTGACACGACGACCAAGGAACAAATACCAAAGCTCACAATTCTGACATTGTTATGTTAAATAGTCCAAGGCGGACATTTTTATCATTATTATAGGTTTTCCCGGTCATTTTCGCAACTTTTTTTTACTCATTTGAACTTATCAATATTCTAATTCAACTCGTTTGATGAATCCGGACAAAATGAATTTTCAATTTCCAGTTGGATGTTTTCAAGTTATCAGTTTTGCTTTTCATAAACACACTTGCCTCATTCAATTTGTAAAAAAAATCATGTATTCAGGTATTCATTATTCAATTTCAAATCGATAGGTCAAGAGGTTATATGCGCTCGATTTTACAGTTTCTTTTTCATTTACGTGTAATATGTTTATTGCTTCAGAAATTCTATTTAAAAATCTTGTCCCCATTTACTTTGTTGATGTAATCTTTGTGTTGTTTTTCTATTCTGAATCATTTCTCACACACACACACACACACACACACACACACACACACGCGCGCACACACACACACACACACACACACACACACACACACACACACACACACACACACACACACATAATAATATATATATGACTCATCAGTTTTTATGTATATACGTATCTATCTATATAATCCTATCTATCTATCTATAACTATATATAAGTATATATATATATATATGGTAGATATATAGTGTGTGTGTGTGTGTGTGTGTGTGTGTGTGTGTGTGTGTGTGTGTGTGTGTGTGTGTGTGTGTGTGTGTGTGTGTGTGTGTGTGTGTGTGTGTGTGTGTGTGTGTGTGTGTGTGTGTGTGTGTGTGTGTGTGTGTGTGTGTGTATGTGTGTGTGTGAGTACGCTACGCCAGTAGATATTCATAGCCAGGAAGTACATGTATCATTAGGTGACTTGAAAATAAATATTTGCATTTCATAACACGGTTGCACATTCTTGAATATGAATGCGTGAATAACCCACATTTTTTAACCACGTGAAAATGAAAGCGCATTGTATGGCTTATAATTGTACTACAGTCTTTGAGAAACCGAATGCTTTATAATGACATCGAATATCAATTTGAATAAAACGAATGATTTGTATCACGGTTCATTCTATTTCACTTGAAACTGAATGATGTGGCTAACAAATGGAATGCAAAACGTGTGAAAATGACCGGGAAAACCTATATTAAATGAAAGGGATTATTCGTGCATTGACACGACGACCGAGGAACAAACCGAGGTTAAAATCATAGATCAGCAGTTGCGATCTAAAATACAGAGAGAGACAAATAAAGTAATTTATTACGTGGCATTTCACCGGTTCTCTTAGTGATTAGTTGTACTCTTTTTGTACTTTGTTCCTATTTTATTTATGCTGTCGAGTAGACGATTATCATATGGTCAGAGTGACAAATTCCATACGCCCATTTTGCGAGTAGGGTCTACTGCATGTATCTGGGTGTTATGACCTCCATATCGAAACCTCTACTCCTCCCCCATATATTTTCTTTTTCTGATAGAGTAAGCGTTAAAGTCGGCCTAATTTACAACTTGTTTGTACATGCCATTTTTTTCCTTTTTTGTCTTTTTTTAAGTAATATATGCTAATACACACGTTAAATCTTCACTTCGATTGCACATTCTGTGCTCTCTCTAGGGGGGACTACTAGTGGGCGCTCCGTTAGATTTGATTGGATGGGCGATGTTTTTGAATTAATATTATTGATAATGTATTCACAGTTATTTGTTCGCCGAAAATATTTGAGTATTGGGGAGCCTACTACTGATATTTATGATCTCAATTAATGTGGTTATCAAAATTATCGCCCAGAGGCACGATTATGGGCCCAAATGCTGTCGATTATGAAAAACTTTAATTGGTAATTTTAGTGATCACTGCAGTGGGAGGCGACCAAGATATCTCTCTCAAACACAAGCAAGCCATAAAACCACACTTTGCCTACTCATCAATTTGTAAAAAAAATCATGTAATGACGGTAATCTTCATTAATCAATTTCACGATCGATGAGTCAAGAAGTAGCTAATGCCTTGCGAGGCATTTTACCAGGTTTCTTTTGGGTCATTTACGTGTAATCCTGTTAGTGGGTCTTCAGAACATCCTCTAATTTTTAAAATCTTCGTGCCCCATTTACTTTGTGTGAATGTAAATCTTGTTTTGTTTTTTTCTAATCTGACGAATCATTTCCACACCACCCACTCACACGGCCGGCCGGCCGGGCACCCACGCCGGGTGTCCGCGCGTGGCCCCACGACGCACACACGCCACGGAGGCACAGCAGTCCTACCAGCCCACAGCAGCCCCGCCTGGGCGCACACACAAACCGATCACACACAACAGCACACACACACAGGAAAAGCACACCACCACACCCAGGCGGCACATCATATTAACTATAGTATATATCATCATCATTGCCTCACGCCTCTTTATGGCCCTATATACCGTAGTTCACCCCTACTATCCTATCTACTATCCTATATAACATATAGTATATATATATGTAAGAGTATATAGTGTGTGTGTGTGTGTGTGTGTGGGTGTGTGTGTGTGTGATTGGGGTATGTGTGTGGTGTATGTCTCGTGTGTGTGTATTGTGTATGTCGTGCATGTGTGTGTATGTGTGTTGTATGTGTGTGTTGTGTGTGGTGTGGTGTGTGTGTGTTGTGTGTGTGGTGCTTCGTGTGTGTGTGTGTGTGTGTGTGTGTGTGTGTTTGTGTGTGCTATGTGTTGTGTGCTGAGTACCGCAGCCAAGTATACAAATAATCATCACTGAGGGGCATTAGTTAAAATTATCTGCACCGAGGTAAACTGGTGGAACCAGTCCTGAAGACACATACCGCGATAGCCGGAGTGTGTTTTGACTGGGGTGCAGTTACCGCGAGTGTAGATTTTTAACTAAATCCGAAAGAATGGGTGTTGCATTATTTGTTTTATAAAAATGGTTCGTACGTCCTTCCGGTCATTGATAGACATGGAACATGATGAACACGGTAACGGTAGAAAAAAAAACTCTAACTGCAGACCTAGAGAACAACGTATGACCTACCCGACCCGTTGGGACGTAAAGACCGTAGTCGGTGTTACTCAGTCTTAGGGTCTTATCCTATCTGGCTTAGATACCTCAACGGCCGCAACGCGTGGTACCACGTGCGGCCTCACTTGCAACCAATTCATTCTGACCGCTGATAGCGTTTGGGGACAGGGAACATTTTGAGCCAAAGATCATGTCGCACGTTTTGGCGGTAACTTTTACCAGACCAAGTCGAGCCACTGCTGGATGATGTTCATGCTATATCCCCGGCCAATGTATTATAAGCGCGTGGAATCGGATAACAAATGTGCTACAGATGAACTCGTCTCACTCCAAAAAAGAGGGAGTTTTTGTTAAAGGATGACGACGCGTCTGCGTCGTTTCCAACCAGTACCAACGGATGTCGCCATGTTTGTTCCGGAGAAACCAATATACAGCTGTAATGGCCCATCGTCGCGCACACTCGGCGTTATTCTAGTTCTAGCGCCGTTTCTATTTCGGTATTCATCTTCTCCGAGTTGCAGCCCGAATATCGAATATCGCCGCCAAGCCGAGGCTGACGGTCGACCTACCCAGTGATGCGCCCGCCCGATCCTTGGGCGGAGCAATTCACTGGGGTAGGAGTCCTCACGTCGCTTGCGCGATATTCGATGTACTGCCAACTCGAGAAATTATACGGGAAATAGAAACGGCTAGAACCCCGCCTTATAGACTAACCGACTGCGTTGGCTAGGCCGCTGACAGCGCCACCAGCCGCGCCTTGTCCGGTGCGACAGATGTGGACCGGACGCCTCTAGCTTCTCGTCATGAGCCGGCGCGGCGACGAGCTCGTGTATAGCAGCCTTCAGTTAGCAGACGGACGAGACGACAACGCAGATAAGTGTCGCGGGGTTTGGAGATGTAGGTTAGTATTAGGTAAGTTTTGGATTTCGAATTTGGCTTTGACATAGTTAAGGAGGCTAGAATGTACATTCACCAAATTGACGCTGTTTTAATGTCAGAAATCGGCAGATAAAGTTGGGTGAAACGGCGGGCTAGAAGTCGCGTTTTGTGCAGTAGAATAGGCTTATTTACTTTTCCCACAAGACTGCCACAGGCGCAGCATGCCGGTGGTGATCTTCGAGGCTACTGGCTTACTAGCACTCATGATATTCTAGTGACCGAGCCACCGCAGCCCGCGCGGGCGGTGCAACTTACACGTTAACCATCCCCTGGCATTTACCAACACAATCAACTTCCTAAAACCCGAATGGACTCATATAGATTTGGGAAGGCGCAACTCAAGGGCAAAATCTTAACGCTCTTAATCTCCTGTATACCACACATGCAGGTATTGCCGACGCGCGGCAGACGCTTCACCGCGCCGTAACTTAGAACTCACCGTTAATCAGTACGGTAGCGGCATGCCTGTGCTGGAAGTTCGATTTATGCTCCTAATTTTCAGGAACACCGAAGTACCTAATAAGTGGTGAATGCGTCAGTTCCGCTCAAATTCTTATTTCTGGCAATTTAACGCCAATCGACAAGTAACATTTTTCCGGGGGCCATGGATTTCGAGTGACCTCAGTCAGGGAATAATTCGGCTGATATATCATGCGCACGACGTGTGCACCGCGCACGTAGCAGTCGTCGACCACGGGCTGCCATCAAAATTATTTCGCCCCTCGTGCCCCGCCCTAGGCCGGCATGCGTATTTTCCCCTACGACACCTATGTTTCCCCCTACCGCCTTATTAACCTCATAAATATCCCGAATGAACCCCTATGTTTTCGTCCGTACAAAATCGACCTTTTTTCGCCTACGAAGGTATACTTTCTTAAAATATCCTTAGAAATGCCAAATAATAGATCACAATTTCTTTCGGCGGAGAGGGGACCAAAATGGGCGAATAATAATGCGGATTTCCTTGAAAAAAATTCATGAATATTTCTGAATCCTGCTCAAACTGCCCTACATCCGCTACCAAAATCATGCCAAAATCCCTCCCCTACCTTGCCCCTACCGCGACGTCATTTTCCCCGTGGTATCGCCTACCCCCCCGGGTACGCCCGCTCCAGAATCCCTACGGTAGGGTGATTTCCCTAACGAAGTGCACAGCCTTGCGTCGTACGTAACAGCCCGCGCACAATCTGCGCTGCGTATGCGCCGGCCTGGTTCGTATCCCGCAGTTTCTAATGCACGCCGAGTGTACGGGCCCGGCGAACCGTTCGCGGCGGACGATACATTATGGAAAGCCACAGCGTCATTAGTACCCGGCGCGGCCGTCATGTATCACCGGTCAGTTATCACTGGTCATGTATCAAAGTTTGCCATTAGTAAAATAAAAGACTGGTCCAATGATAGTCTCAAGCCAATCATGATTAGGACGCGGTCACGTGCCAGTTATAGATAATATTCATAGCCAGGAAGTACATCGTAATCATTAGGTGACTTGAAAATAATGATTGCATTTCATAACACGGTTGCACATTCTTGAATATGAATGCCTGAATAACCCACATTTTTTAACTCACGTGAAAATGAAAGCGCATTGTATGGCTTATAATTTGCATACAGTCTTGAGAAACGAATGCTTTTAAATGAATCGAATATCAATTTGAATAAAACGACTGATTTGTATCACGGTTCATTCTATTTCACTTGAAACTGAATGATGTGGCTAACAAATGGAATGCAAAACGGGTGAAAATGACCGGGTGAACACCTATA
>JZLH01S0122700.1:1878-24403 GCA_001188425.1 Eucidaris tribuloides
CTTGACTTGTTGTCATTTTTCCTCAGCTGATATGCCACTTTTTCCAACTCGAAGCGCTTCTTCTTGAGCGGTGCTGGTAAATCCGTCGCTATTCGAAAGGTCGGGCGTAGCATTTCACGGTCTCCTGTTGCCGGTCGTCGAAACGTCAGTTTCCTTGACGGGGATTTAGCATTAGCGCCACCTATTGACAATATATAAGCCAGGTCTCAGAATCGGTGAGAAAAGGTATTTCTTTTTCCGCTATTGATTTATTTCAGGAAACACTAGCATTCATGTTTCCACGTCTCTGAAATTATATTTCCAATTTACAAAATATGAGCTACATAGCCCTATATGTTATCAAATATTATTCAATCGTCTTTATTCAAATTTATAATTCATAATAAAGATACAATGCATCGCCCAGGAACCGAGCAGTTATTAATTCGTGCTCATGGCAGGGATATCAAAAATGATTCTTGCTTTACAATAAAAAAAAATACGAATGACTGGAACAAATTTACAATAATAACAATAACAATTGAGTATACGACACATTTAGACGGAATATGAGATGATCGGAACATAATTACAAAGTTAACAGGTAAACAATATTCGGGCTCATTGTGAAGTTAGATTTTAGAACTATAACATGTACAGAATTTAAGAAATGTAACGGAATTGATTTAATGATTTGGACATAGTGAGTATAGTGACACAGTTTCAAAAAGAATGTTATGTTTCTAGTTATAATTGTACGGTATTATGACACCTCAGGAATAAGCATAGTGAGAAATAGTTACGGGTTCAGATTTTGAAATATTGGTCCATGTGCCAAACTGGTTCTGATCTACCTTGGAATATACTGTGGTATAAAAATGAAGCTTTTAAAAAAATACTTCAAAATCATCGTTACATGATTTAGCAAATGAAAGACAAACGGGTTGTATCATATACCGAATAAACCCTTAGGTTGGCATTTATTACAAGGTGAGGTTCAATCAAAGATATTTTGACAGTGACGGCATAATTTTAATTTCTGTTGTATTCTTGGCTGATTATTTTTCAACTGAACATCATAATACAGCCTGCTCATCAAAATTCTACATTGGAAATACCGACTGTCCACAATGTTTGACGATATCTTTATTTTTATTTCGAAAAAAAATGATTTAACACCATTTTGATATCATCTAACTAGGCAAACTCCTCCTTCTTCTCCCCATCCTCTTCCAATCTTCCCCATTCCATTCTTCCTCCTCTTTCTCCTCTTCTCTTCCCCTCCACATCATAGTACTACTTCTATCACCACCACGACCACCACGACCACCACGACCACCACGACCACCACGACCATCTCGACCACAACGACGACGACGACGACGACGACCACCACCACCACCACCACCACCATCACCACCACCACCACCACCACCACCCCCACCACCCCCACCACCACCACCACCAATACCACCTACTACCACTACCACTACCACTACCACTACCACAACCACTACTATCATTACATTTACTACCACTATAATTACCACCACCACCACCACCACCACCACCACCACCGCCACCACCGCCACCACCGCCACCACCACCACCATTACGTCTACTACCTCTACTACTACTACTACTGCTACTACTACTACTACTACTACTACTACTACTACTACTACTACTACTACTACTACTACTACTACTACTACTACTGCTGATACTACTACTACTACTACTACTACTACTACTACTACTACTACTACTACTACTACTACTACTACTACTACTACTACTACTACTACTACTACCTCTCTTATACATCATAATCTCAACTCACAGAAGTATCTGCCGGTACCGGTCCCCCTCTTCTCCATGTCTTCCTCCATGAATTCATCCAGTAATTCGTTTAGAGGATCCCTCTTATAAGCTTCGAAGGCCTCGATCTCCGTGTCGTCTACGAACTCGGCCAGGGTCAAGGCGAGGCATGCAGCCAACACGACGAAAAGAATGATCTTGGATGCCATACTTTAATACTTTGGCCTGTGATGGGAAAGAATATATAACAATTTAACCATATGGGTATACTGGGAGCCGGGGGTAGGGAGGGTGCTGCATCAATCATATTTCCCTAGTGATTTCGGCTGTTACCAATTTTCCACCCCCACTGTTTTAACGTTTCCTAGCCCCACATTTCGATGTTTTCCTGACTGAAAATGTTAGGACCCTAACCCACTTTTAGTGGGTTTATACGTTAAAATAGCCCATAACACTATTCCGTGTCTATTTTTTTTAGGTTCAGGTCACCGAAATGGCCACAACCCCTTCCAACAAAAGAGTCACTTACATTTTATCAGGGTGTTTAAAATGAAATGGCGAAATGAATTGTGGCACGAACGTGTATAGTGACAATGATGCGAAATGCTATACCACAAACCCCTATAGGCTTTGCATGCACGTGATTCTCTTTAGTGTGGTAGTGAAAGGGTGAATGCCGTAAAAACATTGCCACAAAACAATAAGAGACCTCATTGACCCACACGAATCGACCATAACAACAATTGCAGTAAAACAGAAAATCCCAGAATTTAGAGGCGGTGCCAGGGTAATATCTTAGTAGGGGCGAATCCCCATGGCGATTTGGGAACAAGCACAGGAGAAAAGGTTGTCAGGTCCGCAAGAACACTGATATGTGATGACAAGGAAAAAAAAAGGGGGGGGGGGTCATAAAGGACCTGTTTCATAAAGCTAATTGTAAGTTACGGATTACTTTACGAAATATTCTGAATATGGCAAGCCAAATGTGATTCTCAAGCTATTGAAATCATATCTGCTAATGTTGAAATATGCAAACATAGATTAACATTCTTTAACAATAAAGACAAACTATATTTTGGGGGCAAAATCTTGACAATAAAGGTAAATGACATGATTGAGGGTAGTCCTCAACTTGGGCTGAAACTACTCTAGAATCAAGTAAACTATGCAAGGATTCTCCTGTGAAAATCTTGTAATCAAACGTTGACTCATTCTAAAATAACTAATGTCAATATCCCTCGTGGCAGGCAAACCTGCTGTGTGACTTTCTATGGGGCCTATTTTTATCGTGTCCCGACAGAATTAATGTTCATGCTTGATTCTCCTTCAGTAAACAAATTAGAGACAAATCCTTCCAGCTGGGACATCAACTCCAGCTGGTGTATTGTTGGTATATATATCAACTCATTTGGTTCTTGAGGCATTTTAAGTGTTCCCAATCATGTCACTGACCTTTAATCACACTTTCTTAAAATGACATGAACAACTTTTGTCATTTTACTTGGCACTTCATATTCGAGTTGTTCGTAAAGTCATTCGTAACTTTACGAACAGCTTTGTGAAACAGGCCATGCGAGACGTATGTACTGCAACAACAAAAGTTATTCCAAATAAGAAGTCAATACCAGAAGAACAAGTTTAATTTCAAGTAAATTGAATTTTGATTTGTATTCTTGTAAAATGAACGAGCGAGAGTTGTGATTTATGTTTGGAATGATTACTTTTTCCGCTCAGATCAATACAAGCCTCGATGGATTTGATTTGATTTGATTTGATTTTGATGTTGATTTTACTTTCCATTTCCATTGCAGGTATAAACAAATAAAAAATATAAGTACATCAACATAAATATTAACATAATAAAATTACATGTACACCATGTACACCAACTCAAAATTGAGTTAAACAAAGGAAAAGAGACATGCATGTATGAACACTACGTGTTTTTTTTAACATAAAGTAAAATTTAACAAAAAATATACAGAAAAAAGAATGATACGGTTAATGTAAATTGAGGGTCCTCTAAAAAGCTAGGCTTGGCTTTTGAGGAACCCTAAAAACAAAACAAAAAGAAAATTGTGATAATGTATGATATTTTCTTCGTCAACAAAACAAAACAAAAACAAAACAACAAGACAGAAAGAAAAGCAAAAAATGAGAGAAATTAACTACCGACTCGAGGTCTCCGCGTATTAAATGCAAATTATAACTAACGTGTGACTCTGTTTGAAAATAATTAAATGTACAAACATAACTTCAATCGTTAATTTCACTGTCATAGTTTAAAGACACTAATATCTTTCAGGAAAAGCTGCAGTAAAACACCTCTATATAGGGTGGCCCAGAAAGAATGCTACGAGTATGATCGCTAATATCTTCACCATTATTGGCAAAATGTCATTAATTTTTATTTCGTTGGTTAGAACATTCTTTTTTCAATAAAATGATACCAAGATCATTGATTTTGAGTAAGGCGTTTTGATTCTAGGGCCATTTTTCGGAGGCAATGCAATTTCTCAAATTTGCCAATTTTTCAACAGCGGCGGTCATCAGAACGCCTAGATATTCTGGCCTCTCAACTTGCCATACCAGACAAACCGCGATGGAGATGTAGCTCGCATCGTCTTCCTTATGAAAGCGAGGGCATTCCAGCCCTTTGTCATCGCGGTTTGTCCGGTGTGGCAAGCTGAGACGCCAGAATATCTCGGTGTTCCGATGACCGCCGCTGTAGAAAAATTGGCAAATTTGGGAAATTGCATTGCCTCCGAAATATGGCCCTAGAATCAAAACGCTTTACTCAAAATCAATGATCTTGGTATCATTTTATTGGAAAAAGAATGTTCTAACCAACGAAATAAAAAGTAATGGCATTTTGCCGATAATGGTGAAGAAATTAGCGATCATACTCGTAGCATTCTTTCTCGGCCACCCTGTATAGAATCTCTATAGAGTATCGATTTTTCCATTGATCGCCTTCAATTTGACACGTTGCCAAAGGTGGAATGTCAGAAAAAGTCATTATTCCGCTATAATGTGCATGTGTGCATATCCACAACCTAGCAAAGACATAAAGAAACAGAAGAAATCAAAAGAAACAACTGAACAACTGAACACTCAATATGATTACAGAAATGAACAATCAAACGAATGTATAAGCGATAAGCAAAAAGAAAACAAAAGAAAACAAAAGAAAATATGAACATGCAAATAAAAAGGA
Organism: Eucidaris tribuloides; assembly: GCA_001188425.1. NCBI lineage: Eukaryota > Metazoa > Echinodermata > Echinoidea > Cidaroida > Cidaridae > Eucidaris > Eucidaris tribuloides. Next base: position 6,896 of record JZLH01S0122700.1, read on the forward strand.
AACGAACAAAAATAGAAGAAGAAATTAAGCAAAAGCATAACAAACATAACAACAAACCAAACAAAGACTATAACAAATACACGGTTAAACAAAAAGTAAACAGGCTAATAAACAATCAGACCAATAAATTCAAACGAACAAACAAAAGTATTTATAAACAAACAAATCAGACGCTTACATTCACACATAATAATAAAAAAAAATCTGGTTATTTCAACTTAGTTAGGGCCATTTTGAATGATAAATCTGACAGAATAAGAACTGAATTAGTTGCTTCGAGATGACAAATACATAGTTTCGAGGAAAAACGAACGAACAAACAAACAAACGTCGCTCACATATACTTTGAAAGAGAGAAATGTAAGACTTTTGCTTCCCGGGAAGTTATTAACCCCAGGTCTTATTGGAAACACTGCCCTGGCCATTCCGGTAGATCTCCCGTATTCTTGATCGCAAATACAACGAGCGGTGCACGTCCCTTGGTGCTAGTATACATTATACATTTCCTAACGCCCACCTATGTTCCTGTTTCATGTGCCAGTTAAAGGTCAGTGACATGATTATGAACACTTGAAAATGCCTCAAGAACCAAATGAGTTGAAATATATACCAACTATACACTAGCAGGAGTGGATCTCCCACCTGGGAGGATTTGCCTGTAATTTGTTTACTTAAAGACACTATATAACACTGTCGAAGACCCGTTTAAAAAATTGTCGAACTTCGCTATCCGACATAATTATCTAACAGTGTTTGAATGGACAAATAAACACCCTAGAACACAAAAGTTTGGACAGTTATGCTGTCACTAGTACAATATGTGCAGATACAAATTGGCACATTAATTTTATATCGGGAGATAGGAAATTCTGCAACACAGTAGTCTATGGAGAAAAGCTGGAATGGTCTCTCAATGATTTTCACTTTTTTAAAGCACTTAATGATTGTTTTACACTGCAATTTTTTCAGGGCTTCATTTTTAGACTGTATCAAAGACACTAGTAGCATGGGGAATCATGTAGCTCAGATTTTTTTTTAAACTGGAAACATTGTTATACAGTGCCTTTAAGGAAAATCAATCATAAACATAGGAGTATCTTAATTTTATCCGGGGACGATAAAAATAAGCCCCATAGAGAGCCACACATCAGGTTTCCGTGCTACGAGTGATATTGACATTGTTTATTTTAGAATGAGTCAACGTTTGACTACAAGATTTTCACAGAAGAATCCTTGCATAGTTAACTTGATTCTGGAGTAATTTCAGCCCAAGTTGAGGACTACCCCCAATTATGTCATTTAACTTTAATAAGTTTTCCTTCTTTCTTTTCTGCGAGTAAAATTGGGTCAATACTTTCGACATAGGTTTATAAAGAACACTTTGTACTGTGCTCTCTAACTTGAGAAATAGGTCCCATGTGATTACTGCCATTTTAAAAATTATCGTTGATAATAAATATTCACATTGTATTGATTTATACGTTGTCTAGTAAGAATGGGAAATTTAAAGTGATAGGCTAACATTGTGGAGCTTCAATTAAAAAAAAAATGTCAAATTTTGATATGTGAACTACATAGTAGTGTTCATATGGACAAATAAACACCCTAGAATAAAAAAAGTTTGGAAAGTTACACTGCCAATGGCAAGTTATGCATGAATAAACAATTAAAACTCGGGGCGAGTTTAAATAGCGTAGGTGTACACACAGTAAGTCTATGGGAGAAAATGGGCAGGTGAATCCGATCAACTTAGGATTTTCACTTTTTTAAAGCACTAAATAATCATTTTGAAATACAATTTTTTCAGTGCGTCATTTTTAGACCTTATCAAACACAATGGTAGCATGGGGAATCATGTAGCTCAGATTTTTTTTTAACTGTGGTAAATGTTAGCCAATACCTTTAATACTAATAACATCGTGAGGCAGATGTCCGTCATAATAGTAGTCAGTCAATATTGGATAAAAGCAGGGTTTCGTTCTTTTAATATCACTTACATAAGGTTAATTATTAATTGTATATTTTCAAACACATCTAGTTGTGAAAACACTGCGGCTTTCCCGATATTTCCCTAAATAATAGTTTTTTTCTGCCCTATTGTGGACTAATGAATGAGAGTTGAAAGTAAGGTGGAATAAACTTTCACAGAATCACATTCTTTGTACCGTCCTCGACATTACACTAAACACAATACTAAAATAACAATCATCGCAAAGAACAAAAAAATGCAATTCAATACATAAATTATTCCAAATATTAAAAGTTTCCCACGCAAACGCCTTGGGTGAAAAAGTAAATCTAGACCGCAATTTATAAAAGTAAGAGATGATGATATTGATTACAAACACATTTGTCATAATAATAGATCGTGGGTTGTGTTATCACAAAATACACATTTTCCCTGCTGCTTCAACAATTCCCAAAGGATGTCACAAATCAGCAAATTGATTGAATGAAAGAAATCCGACACTGCGAGAATGCTAAAAGAGTCCCAAATTAATTTCGTTTTAAATGATGTCTAAAACATGTGCTATGTCAAAGGATAAACGGTTATTATGAAGACGTTTTACAAGATGCTTACCGGAGAATGGATGGAAGTGATGACGAGTCGATCTAGCGTTAATTATTCCAAGTTATTAACTGAAAGGAATTGGTAAGATGCGGTTAGATTATATGGCATGGTGATGATACGGATGAACGAGTTTTATTTCTCGCCGGAATCCTCTGATTTAGCTCTCTTCCATTCACATACATGTTGGAGCGCCCTCATGTATAAACGAATAAACGATGGTGTGTCATAAATAGAGGATAAGTAAGTCGAAAAATTTGACGACTCGTCTTTCTATTCTAATATACACACCACAAAAAAAGTAACTACCCCTTTTTCAAACTATTATAGATTTTTAACGAAATAAGTTTTAGCTAAATAATTCGGCAGGAACATTTCCACACTCATTGACTAACCTCTGTGTGAAAATAAGATTACTCCGTCAAGCCATGCATGTTTGAGCATGCATTAAAGGCAAAAATGCCACTTTTCAAAAGTCACAGGAGTCATCTCTCATGCCAAAATAATGATAAATAATGGTATCTTTTGCTTTGTTTATAAAGTGTGCTCACTGAACCATGACATGGTTACAACCTCTTATGTTTGTACAACATGTACAGACACATATTCCTGGAAAATATTGGATTTCAATTTTTTCAATAAACTTAATGGATTTTACAATTTCAAAATTGAGGAAGGGTGGACTTTTTTAATTGAGTTCATTGAAGCGTAAAATATGCGAAAGTCCCAAAAGAAGTGTAAGGGGGTCAAACAATAGATGATTAACATAAATAGCGCTTAATCATTCAACAGAAACAGAATTTGTCAAAATCCTGCATCACAATTCCCTCAAAACGACCCTTGTGACTTTTGAAAAGTGACATTTTTGCCTTTAATACATGCTCACTCATGCATGACTTAACGGATCAATCACATTTTCACACAGAAGTTAGCCAATCAGTGTAGAAAATACCCTTGTCAAATTATTTTGCTCAAAATTGTTTCTTTAAAAAGTTATGATATTTTGAAAAAGGGGGTAGTTACTTTTTTTTGTTGTGTTTATATATATATATATTTTTTTTTTGGGGGGGGGGTAGTAAAGGATCACTGGAAGAATCGACGAGTATATAGTATATCAAAGAATATATGAATGTTTCAGAAAAAAAACTGAACAAATGAAAACAAACTCATGATTGTAAAATTCCGAGGAGCATTTCAAACGTACAACGTCGTGAAATTTTGAATAAGAAACGATCTATACGCAACATATCGATTCAATTTGCTTGGATGTTTCTGTCTGAAGCAATGAGCTCATCTGAACTCACTATCTACTTCTTATTTGTCTGTCTTCTTTTTATTTTTCTCCCTTCTTTTTTCTCCTTTTCTACCTTTTTCTTCTTCTTCTTCCACTTTGTCGTCTTCGTCTTCTTCTCCTTGTCTTTCTTCTCATTCTCTTATTCTTCTTTCTTTCTTTTCATTCTCCACCCTCAATGAATTCTCTCCCTTAACCTGATTCCATTTTCAACCCCTGGTTCTTTTTCTTACACCAGCTTATTTAATGTCCATCATGAATAACAATGTTATATGTTGAATTATATCTTCAGTGCCATTTGTATATCAGCTCTTAAAGGGAGAAGGCCAGCAAATTAACAGGCATAAGTTAAGAAAAAATTGAGTTCTGCCAACAATCAGAGTCGCACGACGTGCAGAGGTCTGGAGCTGATCCGATGGTAACGAATGTATTGCCGGATCTGATGTATTAGTCGCGCCGTGTTAATGTATCCACTGTTTGAATCGATAAGCTCCTCCCCCTATAGCTGTTTCTGCAAGTTTTATCCCGGGGGTAAAACTTTAAATTTATAGGGCCTTGCTGAGAGTGAGTATCACACAGTACCCCTTATTTAGGCTGTCTTTATCACCATGTACCATAATTCTTACAATACTCTGTCATTGTTTTTCTTAAATTATGCCGGTTAATTGCTGGTTCCTTCTCCCTTTAAGTCAAACGACAAGGTTAAGTCAATGACCGCCATGGCTATCACGGTTCAACGACTGTACGGAGATGATAGAAATATCACTATCCAAGTTTAATTCATGCCGAATCTTCTGATGACAGAACACTTAAACCCACGGATTTTATAAGATACGACTCGATCCTTGAAGATGATTTATTGCTTACTGTCTGTTGAGTAAGCCACAAATTAGAGGGAATTTTTTATTTCATTATGATGGTTTTCTTGTAAAGAAAAACTTTCGACGTTATTTAAGCATCGGAATCTATTTATATTAATGATATTCGTATTCCCAAGTTCGAGCGCACGGTATATATCATTTGGGTGTGTTGATATTATTGCTCGAAGCGTATTGGTATAAACAGAGTAATGACTGGTTAAATCTTTTACATTTGTCATGTCTCAAATACATTTGACTACATGTAAATCATAAAAAAAATCACGAAAAATAAAAGTAAAAAAGAAAAGAAAAGAAAAACAACCTAAAATTATTTTAAATAAAAGAAATTGTTGTCCGTGCATGTGTTAAATAAACCAATAGCAATTCCAACCATATTCGTCAATATAATTATGTAGAGTTTATTTCTTGTTCTTGTTGTTGTTGTTCTTGTTCTGGTTTATCTTCTTCTTGTTCATCTTCATCTTCTTCATCTTCATTTTCTTCATCTTCATCATCTTCTTCATCTTCATTTTCTTCATCTTCTTCATTTCCTTCATTTTCTTCATCTTCATCTTCCTCCTACTCCTCCTCCTCCTCCTCTTCTTCTTTTTCTTCTTCTTCTGTCTACTCCTCCTTCTCTTCTCCCTCCTTCTCCAACTCCTCCTTCTCGTCCTCGTCCTCTTCCTCGTCCTCGTCCTCGTCCTCCTCCTCCTCTTCTTCTTCTTCTTCTTCTTCTCCATTCTTTCTTTCTAACATGTGTTTCCTCTGATCACATTACTTATGTTACTTATGAAAAAAGCAATTAAGCACTCGCTCCTCCCTCATGATTGAATGAGTACAGCGAGACCAGATGGGCTTGGATTAGAGTGATAAATCGTCGGAGATCAGGAGATTGTCTGCGAAATAATTGGGCGTTTCTTAATTTATAGCTGACTTCTTAATATTGTGAGATTCAAGGCGATTTTCAACAAAACACGAAATTCCACGTTTAGCTGAAAATATTAGTTTGATTGACAACATTATAGACGGCACAACTTATGATGCAAATTAATGGAAGTATGTTTGGATAGTAATGAAAATACTTATGAACCCTGGCGTACATGTAGGGTTACCTGCTTGTGGTAATAATACTAATAACAAAACAGAAAAAGTATAGTAATGAGATTAACAATAACAACTGAAAAACAATACAATTTATTGAACAATAAATAGCGAGGATTCTAAGCGCTGTACAATTCAGAACTAATTACAGGGATAGATGTGTATTTTACCAATTTACATACTAAAAGACACCTTTATAAATTCACAACAACAAATATTAGACATTTCGATTCGAAAAGGTACAGTTTTCCTTTATACTTAAAAATCGTATCTGGATAAACAATTACCCCGGACAATTACCACATGGATGATTACCACAGGAACAATTACCCCGGACAATTACCACCTGGATGATTACCACCAGAACAATTACCCCGGACAATTATTACCTGGATACTACCACCAAAACAATTACCCCGAACAATTACCACCTGGATATTACCACCAGAACAATTACCCCGGACAATTACCACCTGGATGATTACCACCGGAACAATTACCCCAGACAATTACCACCAGAACAATTACCCCGGACAATTACCACCAGTACAATTGCCCCGGATAATTACCACCAATACAATTGGCACCTTGATGACTACCACCCACACAATTACCCCAGGCAATTACCCCTGGACTATTACCACAGAACAATTACCCCAGACAATTGCCACCTGGATGATTGCCACCAGAACAATTACCCCAGACAATTACAACCTGGATGATTAGCACCAGAACAATTACCAGACAATTACCTCTGGATGATTACCACCAGAACAATTACCCTAGACAATTACCACTGGATGATTACCATCCGAACAATTACCCCGGACAATTGCCACCTGGATGATTAGCACCAGAACAATTACCCCAGACAATTACCACCAGAACAGTTACCCCGGACAATTACCACTGGATGATTACCATCCGAACAATTACCCCGGACAATTACCACCTGGATGATTAGCACCAGAACAATTACCCCAGACAATTACCACTGGATGATTACCACCAGAACAATTACCCTAGACAATTACCACTGGATGATTACCATCCGAACAATTACCCCGGACAATTGCCCCCTGGATGATTAGTACCAGAACAATTACCAGACAATTATCCCGGATGATTACCACCAGAACATTTACCCTAGACAATTACCCCTGGACGATTACCACCAGAACAATTACCCCAGACAATTACCCCTGGATAATTACCACCAGAACAATTACCCCAGACAATTAACACCAGAACAGTTACCCCGGACAATTGCCACCAGAATAATTACCCAGGACAATTACCACCAGAACAATTACCTCAGACAATTACCCTGACAATTACCACTGGATGATAACCACCAAAACAATTACCCCGGAACATAACCAACCAGGTGATTACCACCCAAACAATCAAACCAGGCAATTACCCCCGGATGATTACCACCCGAACAATCAAACCAGGCAATATTACCCCTGGATGATTACCACCCGAACAATTACCCCTGACAATTACCCTGGATGATTGCCATCCGAACAATTATCCCGGACAATTACCACCTGGATGATTACCACAAGAACAATTACCCCGGACAATTATTACCTGGATGACTACCACCAGAACAATTACCCCGGACAATTATTACCTGGATACTACCACCAAAACAATTACCCCGAACAATTACCACCTGGATATTACCACAAGAACAATTACCCCGGACAATTATTACCTGGATGACTACCACCAGAACAATTACCCCGGACAATTATTACCTGGATACTACCACCCAAAACCATTACCCCGAACAATTACCACCTGGATATTACCACAAGAACAATTACCCCGGACAATTACCACCATGATGATTACCACCTATATAATTACCACATAGATAATTACCACCCGAACAGCTACCTTGGACAATTACCACTTGGATGATTACCACCTAGTCAATTACCCTGGACAAGGACCACCTGGATGATTACGACCAGAACAATTACCCTGGATGATAACTACCCAAACAATAAACCCTGACAATTACCAGCTGGAAAATTACTACCCAAAGAATTTCCCACTAACAGTTACTACGTAGATGATTACCACCCAAACAATTACCCTTGACAATTACCACCAGGATTACCACCCAAGCAATTACCCTGATAATTACCACCCAAACAATTACCCTGATAATTACCACAAGAACAATAACCACAAGAACAATTACCCCGACAATTACCACCAGGATGATTCCAACCTGTATAATTACCACGTAGATAATTACCACCAGAACAGCTACCTTGGACAATTACCACCTGGATGATTACCACCTAATTAATTACCCCTAAGAATAACACCTGGGTGATCACCACCCGATCATTTACCATGGAAATTTGCCACCTGGATCATTAACACCCGAACAATTACCCCGGACAATTACCACCTGGATGATTGCCACCAAAACAGTTATCCCGGACAATTACTATCTGATGATTACCACCCAATTGCTCCAGACAATTCCCCGTGGATGATTACTACCCAAACAATTACCCCAGGAAATTACCACCTGAACATTTACCCCGGACAATCACCAGCTGGATGATTGCCACCTGGACAATTACCCCGGTCAATTACCACCTCAATGATTACCACCCCAAAAATTACCCCGGACAAGGACCACCGAGATGATTACCACCTGAATAATTACCCCGGATAATAACCACCTGGAGAATACCACCCCAAACAATTACCCCGGACAATGACCATCTTGATATTACCACCAAAAAAAATTACCACAGACAATGACCACATGGATGATTACCACCAAAAACAATTACCTCAGACAATGACCACATGGAGATTACCACCTGAACAATAGAACCTTTACCACAAGGATTATTGTCTCGCGGTGGTAATCGTGTTTGGGGAAGTAACTAGAAGGTATACTTATCATGGGGGGGGGGGTAAGGTGGTCTCGGGTAAGTGACCAGAAAGATTTTTTTTTTTTTTGGGGGGGGGGGTAATTGTCGGGGATGCTTGAAACAATAAAAATACCAACTGTAAGAACATCTCGGATACAGGGCGGTATACGGTATACAGTACACAGAAACCATCATGGTTCAGCAACAGAGGAAGCTCGATTGCATATCATCATAGATGGTTCGTGTCCGGGGTCAAGCAGATAATTGCAGAAGATAAAGAACACAATCTTATAAAAGGTGTGGGTATTTTGGGGAAGAATGAATTCTTAGATATATGAAGGGGAGAGGCTATGTTTCACCTTGTAAGTACGGATAAACATATGTCTACTCTTGTTTGCCCCAAAGCTGCGCTAAAACTATAGCAATTTGCATTATTTTCTTCAGAGGAGGAGACATTTTGATTCAGAACACTTATCATTTTGTTTTTCAAAACGGCAAATCGATCGTGTCCATGTCCTTTGCTCTTCTACCAGAAAAATATCTCCGAAGACAATTCCCCTGGGGACGACTCCTACCCGACACCTCTCCCGCAGGACAAAACCCCAAGAGGACAACTCTCACCGTGGACAACTCCCCCGGAGGACAAGTCCCCGAGAACAAGCTCGCTCGAGGTCAAATCGGACTTTTTAGTCTGGAAACATTATTAATCTCCGCTGACTGAGTTATTCTCCGGGTTGTTGTCCTCGGTAGAGTTGTCCTCTATGGGAGCTTTCCCTCTGGGGGAGTTGTTCTTCAGGGGAGTTGTCCTCCGGGGGTGTAGTCCAGTAAACTTTTTGCTTTATATACCCCTGCACCCAACAGCTTTATGCTTTGTACCACTGGCACATTTTGGATCTCTTACTCTGACTTGTTTTACACTTTTCAAAAATTGAACGAATTGTGACTCAACTTAATGAGTCAATTTCAAGATAATGCAACATGATTTGTTAATAAAACTTAAAATAAAAAAGGAAACATCATTCATAATTCCCCTTTCCCCATAATGCTGCAACGGTGACCGGATAACAGTTCGATTTCCCCGTCTAAGTTATGCCGCGCTAAGACTCAAGTCTGTGTCTCTTGTCATCACGGAGAAATTAACTGATTACCAAACCGTGATAATAAAGTCTGAGTTCATTTATCTCTACGTGTACCGAAACACGAGGCCAGGGAAGATAGCTGACGTTGTAAATTACGTCAGTAAGTGGATGAGAGAGCACATTCTCAAAATCAATTAGGATTTCAGGATAAATTTCAAACACGTTCCAACATTCAGCAGGCAAATCAATGTGTAATAATGTTCGAATTGAATTTGGCATTACCGATACCAACACTTAGTCTCATTCCGTATTCTCCATCTTCTTTCTTTTTCTTCTTCCTTTTCCTTTTCTTTTTTTTCTTTTACTTTTTCTTCTTGTCCTTGTTCTAGTTCTTTTTGTTCATGTTCTTCTTATTCTTGTTCTTGTTATTGTTCGTCTTCTTCTCCCTCTTCTTCTTTCTTCTTCTTTGTTTTCATTTTGTTTTTGATTTCTTATTGGTGGATCTTTTTCTAGTTCTTGTTCTTGTTCATCTTGTTTTCCTCTTCTTATTATTCTTCCCCTTTCCGTTTCTTAATTTGTCATCACGAGTAATAAAAGGGACAAGAAAGGCAAACGTATAATTACTATTACCCACAGACGTCCATGCATTGTAACCACAACATCGGCTTGTCGCCATTTTTTTTTTCGATGAGGGGGTGGGTTCTTTAACATTTCTGTCTCAACACGGGACCCCCATGCAGCCTTACGTTCCATTCGAGGGACTAGGGATGAAGTGCCTTAAAGGCAAGGTTCACCCTGACATCAAGTTGGTTTTAATAAAAGCAGAACATTGAGAGAAACATATTAATGAAAGTTTGGCGAAAATCCACCAAAGAATAACAGAGTTATGAGGTTTCAAAGTTTTAAATTTGTGACGTCACATGCGAGCAGCTCGCCATATATCATGTAATATAAATTCCATAAATTGCCATTTTTGAATGGTTCATAGTAATTGAATAGGGATTTTTCATAGAAGCATGTATGAAATAATGCTTCTGATAATATATTGAATGCACAGTTAAAACCATTTTCAAATTTCTGAGAAAACTGCACTTTTATGAAATTTATATCACATGGCATATGGGGGGGGGGCTGCTCGCATGTGACGTCACATATTTAAAAGTTTAAACTTCCATAACTCTGTTATTCTTTGGTGGATTTTTGCCAAACTTTCATTAATATGTTTCTCTCATTGTTCTGCTTTTATTAAAACCAACTTGACTTCAGGGTGAACCTTGCCTTTAAACCAAACCAGGACTCATTCGTCGTGGCTTGCATTCAAATTTCGGATCTCCAACTTGGGAAGCCAATGTCTTACCTACACGGTAAAAACTGGGGTGTTAAATTTAACACCAAGGGTGTTGCACAATATGAATACCGGAAAAGTGTTGATTTCAACACACATGGTGTTAAAGCTAATGCTCTTAGTGTTTGAAATAATTCGTTTGGTGTTAAAATGACACCAGTGGTGTTAACATTTTACACCACGTCTGGTATCTATATTGTGCAACACCATGGGTGTTAAATTTAACACCCCAGTTTTTGTAGTGTACTAAGTCACTCTCGCAAAACGATCAAAACAATAGATTTAACTCGTCACCTATACTTTCAAATCAGCATATACACAATTACCGATTAAAACATTTCCAACTGTAAAAATGTAACCGCTGTAATTATGTCATCGCAGTTTGTCACATCATCTCATTTTAGATGATGTGCAGTGAGATAAGATAGTAGCATTATTAGACAGGATGTACAGATATATACACGGCTTAAATTCACCTATTACCTATATTTTATTTTCATCTTTGAGGTCATGGCATACGTAATAATGAGCTCTTCTGAGACAGATCTTCTCCTGAAAGGTGATTATCGTTTCAATATCTAATGGGAGAGGAACACGTCCCGAGTAACGTTTTTCAGAACAAGTTCCCTGTCCAATTTCGACAAAATGGATTATGGATGATGGTCTACAAAAGTGCTTCCTCATAATCAAAAATAGTATCTTTATTATCCAAACATATTAATTACTTTTACATGCAGTATATAAAGATATTTGACACATACAAATATAAACATCACATTTAGCTTATCACACTTTTTGACTCTTCCTTAAGTTCAAGTGATTCCCCTTTATTTGTTTTAAACCGTAATGGTATATAGCATGTGCCACTTTTTCATCGTCCGACAAAGAAGAGCATTAATGGTAATAACTTGAAAGTCGACTGAATATTCCTAATTTGCATTTTACAACAACTTTCATGAATCGTCTTGGAATTAGGGTTTATTCACTTAAAATTGATATAACATTATCATATCCTTGCAATTGAAGGAAAACGATGTTTTATGATATAACTAACTAGATATATTCTTGTTTGATTGTAAAAAGGGCACCTTCTCTTCTGAAATATTCTAATATAGAAACTAAAACACCAAAATTGAGCTTTGCGTTATTTTGTCATACTCGTCATAGAAAAGTTTACACTATCTCTATTTAGGACCTTTGGTGTGGATCCATAATGCGGACTCTCTTTCTGCTATAGGTGTGGTAATTGCGCACTGACCCTAATAACACCGATAAACATGTAAAAAAAAATGAAGGCCACACTAACCTAAAAACTTAAAATGTACAGAGTAACCGCAGATGTTAAATTTGGGACACAAAACATAAACATGTTACAGAAATATGACATCCTTGCGTCACCAGACGAAAGTAAGCGACGGGGATAATCATTTTGGCGTTAAAGATATCATTTTCAGTCGGTTTTCTCTTATTTCAAAGCTGACGCTAATCGTTTTAGCAGCCGTCTATCATATAATGTATCATGGAATATCTCGTCGGTTATTAATACCCTGACTCGGCCTGAAAAGAGGAGTCCCAGAGACATAGATATACTGTACGAAGGAAAAGAGAGAGATTTGGGGAGAGAACAGATATATAGATATTTTTTGACAGATGGCTGTTAATCCGCAGATCGGCGACTACGACCACGCGCCAGGATCAAAACGAAGGATAAGTGCCACAAAATTCTGTTTTAGTATGCCGTTCTGTTTTTACTCTCTCATTTCCGGCAAATTGTTAGCTAAACATAAGACCGCACAGCATGGCCAGTGCTGACTTTGTGCAAGAAAAGTTTTAATATTTTTTCTTCAGTAAAGTTACTATTTGTAATTAAAGATTTTTTTTTTTTTAGTTTCCTGCCTCATGTGCCACTTTATTTTCTCGAAATATGTGTATTCTAAAGATTGTAAGAAAAAAAATTGTTGGCAGCATCAATTTAGGTTAGAAGTTCATGACACCTTTTTTTTTTTTCTTACCAATGTCACGTGAATGGTTTCGTATTTGGTTATTTACCATAGCTAATAATAGAATGCAACAATTATCTTTTTGAAGAACATTGGAAGAACGGATTTCAGTATAGGACCGGAATGGTTGCAGAAAAGATTCGAACCCGCAAAATGTGAATGAAATGAAAGAAAAATGCACTTTTTGGATATCTTTGTTTTGTTTTTATTCATTCGAATGAAGCAGTGCTTCAATAGACCCATGCATATTATTATCCCCGCAAACCTGATACGGGTATTGCACTATAAGTAATAATGTGTCGCCAACGCAGGCGTAGATACTGCTCAATGGAGTACAACCTATAGTACTTCTCACAAAAACAATTGATAATCAATTTCACGGTGGACTGAGTATTTTAATGAATCAAATTATACACGGTCAGTTAAACGACCTGGATGATATTTCACGTGAAATACTCATTGAGAAGGTTGTATGGTCATCAAATGTCAATTACATTTCCAACCAATCCGCCGTCCATCCGTCCTTAAGAACTTTTCCAAATTGCGGTTAAGAATAATATAATAATGATAATAACGTCTTATTTATAGCCACTTCAGTCAAAGAGACGGCTTTACCAGCGGGCCCAGCATAACATCAATGTTACTATTACCCTTGCCAGATTAATAATGCTGAGCGCCTGGTTAGAAAGCAGAAGGTACCATTTTGAAAAGTCTTTGGTATGACCCGGCCGGGATCGAACCCGCAACCTTCCGGACGTGAGGTGCGCGCCTTAACCACTAGACCATCACGCCGGTCAAGAACGCCACAACTGCAGTGTTTGACGTATACATCTCCGATTGGTATGGTCATTACAGGTGTGTTTATGTGTGTGAGTTTGTTTGTGTGAATGTTTGCACGTTTGTACTATTTCTTTCAGTATGTGTCTGTCTCTGTGTAAGTTCCACATCAGGCAAGAATCTAAGAACATATCAAGATACTTGTTGGATTACAGGGATTAAGTTCTAGCATTGACTTTGAAGTTCAGTGAAATAGATTACGACAATAGTTTATGAGAACCAAACAAGATACTGTTTCTTACAAATAAGGCTCGATTTGGAAATGGGCAAAATTAGGTTGTTGAATTCAGTTTGATTTAACATCACAGGTTTTACACTGCAGACACAGTACATTCAGATTTGTTGTTGTTTCTTTTACAGATTTAACGTAGCACATTCTTTGGTAATTGCACGCATATTCTTTTGAAATTTAGTCTCTCACACAATATTTCAATAAATAGAATCGTCACAGATGTCTCTGCACATTTTGCTACTTGCTCTTCCCTTGACTACAACTTCGGTTTCCACTTTAGTAGTCATGTGGGATTTATTAGGAATACAGGAGGACATCTCCACGGGACGACTCCCACCTGACAACTCACACGAAGGACAACCCTCCCGGCAGACCGGTTGCTCTCGCTGAAAGCAATGCCCTCCAAGAGTTCAACAATGTTTGAAGTTAAGAAAAATAGTCAACCTCGGGGCAGTGGTGATCCGGGAGAGTTATTCTCGGGGGAGTGCCCTTTGGGCGACTTGTCCTCTGGGCGATTTGTCAGCTGGAAGACGTCCTCCGGGAGAGTTTTCTTGATACGATCTGCATTGACTGAATTATTGAAATTAGGCTCTTACTATAATGTGGGAAGGAACGACCGTATGTGTACGAGTGCGCATGTATGATTTTTGAGCACGAATTGTTTGTGGGAAGAGCTTAGCGTGCGAGTAGGAAAAGGAACCCATCTCTGTTATGTGATGACGAAAGCGAAATCAATCGCAACATGCATTTATCAAGTCTAATTACCACGATGTACGGTCTGTTACCCAAACCACTCTGTAGAAATGATTAGACGCAGCAGCTAGCGGGTCACCGGTGCGGTCAGTGTACGATGACCGAGATGGTCGGGCTAGAGATCCCCTACCGCCCCATCACGGTCCAGTTCAACTCGAGACGATTCATAATTTCGTCACCTATTATTTCGAAGGTCCAATTACGCCTTCGAAGCGTGATTAAAATCACAGATAGGGCTTTCCCTGAAAACAGTAAGTATGAACTAGCTATGCCCAGCCACTAATAATAGGTTGGCAGTTGGCACCCCGTTTGGAAACTTTATTAAATTCATTTTGATTTATACCTTTCTTCCCTGATTTTTTATGTGTAAAATTATCAACATAATATATATACACAATATTGAATAATTTCAAATGAAGTTAAGGTGTAGATGCCGTAAAAAAATAAAGGTACGTAAAAAGACCCCCTTTTTTTTACAGTAGAGGAAAGTGTGTACGCATCGACAGTGATATATCATGTAACTTAGATGAAAGGGCATAGAAATGATTGGCAGAAGTAAAAAAAAAAAAAAAAAAACTCAATTAACGGGTTGAAACATATACTATAAGGTATAAATAAGCTGGCTGTAAGGACGTTTCTTGAATTTGTTTACTTGTGGAGAAACATGCATTCATTTACCAGTATTTAATTAATTTGGTGCCTTGATAGATATTGATACCACATTAAAGAGAATACACAGTACTGGTTGATTACTTGTAGAACAACAAACATTTTAATATCAACTGCTTTCAACCTTTCTGTGAACAGATGGTATTCTAAAAATGTCACTATAGTACAGGAGAGAGTACTTGAAAACAACAGAACACTTCGTTTTAGACATATCTGTTACACACTCTCCCCACTGCTGACAAAGTACTAACACAGAAATCTATATGTGGGATTATGTTAATTGTTGCCAATACACATAGCAACAAAGGAGCCTACTCCGTCGGGTACTCAAACTGCCAATTCCTCAACTTTTTATTGCGTATGAAGTGAATTAGTCCCACATTATAATGCAAATGTAATTTACTCTCAGCTGGAAAAAAATGGAAATGTGAAATTTTGATGAAAGATTTTCCATCATCAACCAGTACTGTGTGTTCTCTTTAAAGATAGGGTTATTCTTTTGCACGTCAAAAAACATCTATACGAATCAAATCAGCTGAAATCATATCCAATGTGAAGATTAATATAAATAAACACCTCTCATAGAGACTTGGGGTAAAATATTTAGTTTTGGTTAAAATCTGGACGGTTAAACTTCATCCTTTTTCCATTTGCTCAGGAGCAAATTTTAAAAAATCCGCGACGTCAAACAGCGCACGTGCCGTTCCAAAATGGTTCCGATCAGCCGCGTTAGCCAAAGGTCGCGCAGGGGATAGCCGATTGACCGAATCAGAGCGCTCTGCTCGTCTTGCTACGGTGCACAGTAACCGCGATTCGCATTTTGAGCAAAATTGAAACTCACAAGAAAGAACAACATTCTGGTACATGTCGTTATTATGTTTTTCTCATAAAACACAACAAATTCATGACGTATGGATCTCAGATTTTCAACACACAACATTTGTAAGTACTAAACTACCGTTTGGTATTGATAATGAAGAGAAATAATGGACTTGCAAATCCTACCAATCTTTAAGCCACACAACAAAATACCTGTCACAATGAGCATTGATGGTTATTGTTTGAAAAGTTATAAACATCAATGTGACCATGGATGAATTTCGACAGCAGAAGCCTTGAACAGTAGTCTTGATTTGGGAGTACTTTTGTCCCCAAAAGGCTGTGTCACACTGCGCCGTCTAACGATTCCGTCTGCCCCGTCTAAAATATTTTACCTCAGACGGTGTCAGACGGTGGCAAATGGAATACAAAGAATAGAACAGAACGGAAAAGCACCGTCTGTCAACGTCTAGATACGTTTGTTATCCAGTAGAAAACGAATTAAAAAGTCCAATAAACGTTTAATAAACGTACACGTTCGTTTTTAAACGTTTATTGACTCTTTAATTCGTTTTCAACTGGATTATTAACGTATCTAGACGTTGTCAAGACGGTGCATTTCCGTTCTGTTCTATTCTATTGTATTCCATTTGCCACCGTCTGAGGTAAATATTTTAGACGGAGGCAGACGTAATCGTTAGACGGCACAGTGTGACAGTAGCTTTAGACGGCGAAGTGTGACTTAGGCTAAAGTAAGGACTTTTTCTTATCCGCGCTATTTCCCTGTAATGCCGCGAGCCGTTAACGCATTATAGCAGTGAGCCCTCTTGGATAAAAAAGAGAAAATAAGTGATCATACGTGTTTTTTATCCCCTTGGAATCCTAAATATCTGTACATGTTTTCCACTAATGTTCAGCTTTTATGCTCCGCGTTTAAAAGGTTAGTAACATGCATGATTGGGAAAATTTGAAAAATGCCTCAAGAACCGAATGAGTTGATTATATACCAACTATACACCAGCTAGAGTAGATTCCAGCTGG
>JZLH01S0122706.1:0-10054 GCA_001188425.1 Eucidaris tribuloides
TCAGAGAGATTAGATAACTCTTTTCTGTCAGACAGATTATTCTACCTTTTTGTTGGTTGATACAAGCATGAAATTGGTACATTCATACTTTTGCAATTGCCTTCTTTCAATAATTCATTGTTGTAAATAACATGAATTCTGTAACCAGGCCTACTAACTGGGTCATATTTTGGAGGTTTGTTGGTTACACACTTGTTAGATATCTGAAGTTCAATTGGATTATCAGTGGCCTTTTCTTCTTCTCCTCTGATCTTCAAGCGATTCCTTTTTTTAAATGAATATATTCATTGAGCACAAAGCTTGCAGCAGTATGTTGATTCAATTGAATTGAAATCAGTGTCACTGTATTACAAAACAAACTAGAAAATTCATGCCTATGCTGTTGTTGTTCTTTGCTCTTTATGCACAAAACTGGCTGCAATGTATCAAATATGATGTCCTTATTTTCCAACTGCAAAAATCCAATGCAATGAAACAAAACTAACCTCTTCTTATAAGCTATCAATACAACTGTACTCTAGTTAATAAATATAACCCCTCTCGGCACCTTAGATCTTCAGATTCGTCTTTGATTATTGTAGCCCAGATCCACAACGTCATTTAGAATGAGGAATAAAATTCCCACAAAATATTTATGATATACATGTACAATTGTACATGTACTCTGCCAGTAGTTCTAAAGGTAATTTAAGAACTTCATTGTATACATACACTAACATGCAGTCAGGTATGCTGTTGTACTTAACCCTTTGTACAGGAATGTTGCAATTTTTCCCATCCGTAAAATTAAGTTCAACAATCGTAATAATTAGTTTTCTCCATTATGTTTGTACTAGAAAAGCTAACAAATGGGCATAATGTCTGAGCAACATCTACAGAATAATTACCAGTATCAATGGTGCAATAAAGAAAGTAAGACTTATTAAGGAAAATATCAAAATAACATTCATCATTATCATCCCCTCAGAATTAATTCAGCGTACAAAGAGTTAAAGGAATAGCATTTTTTCAAACCTTTCAAACTATTGCATGATGAACATCTTTCCCGATGAATATCAGTGCAATGAAAAAAGACTTATGTTGTTGTCTATATTACTATTACTATTATTATTATTATTATCATCATCATCATTCTTATAATTTAACTTCTTTATTATTATCATCATCATCATCATTCTTATAACTACTTTATTATTATTATTATTATTATTATTATTATTATTATTATTATTATTATTATTATTATTATTATTATTATCATTATCATCATCATCACTTATAATTTTACTTCTTGTTTTACTTAGTAGTAGTAGTTTTTGTAGTGGTAGTAGCAGCAGCAGTAGTAGTAGTAGTAGCAGTAAAACAAAACAAGCACAAATAAGATTGAAATCTACAAACCAGTGTTCTAAATTGTAGTGCTGTGAGCATACATGTAAAGCTACCCTGTTTTTCATGCAACAAAAATACATTTCAGGGTTACAGGGTATTACTGCTGAAAATTACTTACTTGTTCACTCTCATGTGGGAATTGATAGAGACAAAAAGGGTATTCTAAATTATAGCTCTTGACAGCCAATTATCATTGGTGTTACAAGGATAGATTAACAATAAATAAATGAATAAATAAATGAACTTAAATAAAAAGCAAGGGCAAACCAACTAGTTCATTACAGAATGCAATGAAATGTAAAGAAATGTAATTGCATTTGTCATTCAAGTTAAAAAAACAAACTTTCATGCCTGATCAGTCCAGAATGCCATTACAAATACCGTACCAGTCAAGAATTGTTAATTACATATTGCAGATATATTTTTTTCACTGTCAAACCGGACATCATCGATGATACAATTTCACGCTGACCCACTTGTCAAAATTACCCAACACGTATCCGAGGGGAGCCCCCGTCCCCAACGTTTTGGACACGAGTCACTGACCGATGGACTCGGTGCGCAGCAGCCGTGTACTATATATTAAATGACCTGAGATGATATATATTACATGGGCATGAGGTGCCCCGCTGATATCGTTAGCGGTAACAGGCAACCCGCGTGTATCATCTGGATGCGTTTGACGAGAGCAAACTCCATTAATGCAGTAATTTCTGTGAGGTTAGAGTTTCAATCATTTCAGGAAACAAACAATACTTTCAGAAAAGTTCAATAAACCGTGGAGCAACTGCATAAATATTTACATGTACATGTATCTACATGTACCATACAAATGACATAGTTTCACTTACAGCTTCGTCTCTATGAAGAATGTAAAGAAGTGTTTGTATGCTTGTATATATCTATGTACGGTGTATGTATGCATATATGTATGTGCATATGTATATAAATGTATGTATGCATGGATGTATAAATCTATATATATCTAGCTGTGGGCATATTTGTTAATAACACATTCAAGAAATGGCTCGTATCCTTCTCTAAATATGAATCCACGTTAGGGAGATGGACATCTGACCCCTACTAGAAAATTGCAGGAATACTGCTGAACAGATTCAAGTAACATGAAGTGATGAACGGGATGAAACTTGTTTATTAACCCTTTACATATAGATTTCTAGACTTATAAATTCCCAAAGGATTGTATACTTGAATGCTTGAATTTTTCTGGATCCAGGAGGGTATGAATATATGAAGAGCTTCTTTGGAAAAACTAATCAAAATATCAATTATGATGGTGTATACACAGTGAAACAACTTCTACCAGCTAAAAGAGAAATGGATCTAATCCATTATGCAAACAAATCACACACACACACACACACACACACACACACACACACACACACACACACACATACAAACACACACACACACACACACACACACACACACACACACACACACACACACACACACACACACACACACACACACACACACACACACACACACACACACACACACACACACACACACACACACACACACACACACACACACACACACACAGACAACACACACACAACACAACACACACACACACACACACACACACACACACACACACACACACACACACACACACACACACACACACACACACACACACACACACACACACACACACACACACACACACACACACACACACACACACACACACACACACACACACACACACACACACACACACACACACACACACACACACACACATACACACACACACACTACAAAAAACAACAACAAAAAACATGGAATTGAGATGGCACAGAGGGACACCAAATCATAATTTATGTTTTTATACCATACTACTGCTTTAAAATGTGGAACACCCAATGCCTATAGTACGGTCTTTCAAATATTGTCCACTACTATTTATAGTACACAGTACTTCAGTCATGAAGATGTAATGTTCATTTCTGCTCACCACTGCTTAACATCAATAAAACGATTTGTAAGTGTACACATTTCTTTTGAGCAGTGCGTATTGATTTTTGTTCAGCTGTAACAAGGAAAGTTCCTTCCCCACTTACATGCACTGACTGAATGTTATGCTAACATAAAAGGTTTAAAATAACAGGCACCTAGACAAACATGGGAAACCAAACTACAAACTATCACTGTTGTACTTGCACGCAGTGCAGGGGTGGGGTGGGAAATGGTGGTGGTGGGGGGGGGGGTGAGAGGGAGTAGCTGGCATAAATGTAGTCAACTTAACTCAACCCATTACTTCTATTATACAATTCCTATATGCACACTCTCTTCCTGTAGGGAATGGGGTCAATGCACTCAAATTTGAAATAAAGCACAAATAAATCTCTGTGTGTAGTATTTTCTTCACAGCAAGTACCATTAGTAATATACAAGATATCACGATTTCTATCCAAATCTCAATTATAACTAGGCTGAAGCTAAAAGAAACTTATGTGGTAACATTTCAACTTGCATTTTTACTTACCTATTTATATCAAATGAATACAATCAGAGCAATTTGAAGTCAACTGTACAGTGGATGGGCATGCCTCCAGCCCTCCACCCTCCTTTGCCAGTACTAATTGTTGCAAAACTCATGTTAGGGTACTTCATTTACTTTTGCTTTCTTTTCTTTTGTTACTCAAAGAATTGCTTGAATGGGTATAAAAATTATTTCTGACCTGTAATCTCAAAATTCAACTAGTCCATCTGTTTGCATATATGCTTGTGGATCAGACAGTATTTGATTTCTGGCCATTTGAGGGATGGGGACCGTCCCCGTTTTCCTAACATCCCCAATCTGATAGTGGAGTGTCATACTTACGTCCCCGGTTGAAGGCGATTACACACACACATACACTCACACACACACACATGCACGCACACATACACAAAATACAGAAGCCTTACCTAATACAAGAAAATTCAATCTCTACTGAGGGGCAATTTGTCTTGGAATGATTGCACGCAACATCTGCGAAGTCCACGTTATTATCTCCACAGTTGGATTTTGCCCCTCCTTTCCGACGGAATGAAAACCGTAGCTTTTTCTCTGATGACATCATCTTGGCAGTGTGAAGTCCTGTATAATCCTCCAGATTTGTCCATGTGATATAACGGTACTTGTTGAATTCGGGGCTACCTCTACTTATCCTCCAAATGCTTTATCCCAAAATAGTGTCTCGAATTACCAAACTCTGTACACAAATTTTACAACATTCCATGTGTTCTTCAAGCATGCAAACCGCTTATTCACGATTCATAATGCATATCATGACATGTGCGTATAATGAATAGGTTTTGAAGACAGAGCGATCAGAAGGATATCTCTGCACGAAAGCTGCAACAAAAACGGGACATGGTATTCCAATATCGATGGACATTCGCATAAATGATGCGTTGTCGTGCAAACTCTTGATGTTCGTGAATACTGATTAGTTTTCTTAACGACTTCCTGGGCACCTGATCCACAGCAGCGCATTGGAAAATCAGGCAGGTAAGTCCACTCGTGAAATTGATTACCGCGGTCACATTATCATGACACGATGTGAAGTAGATCCGTTTCCTGAGTAAATGCCGTCAAATAGGCCTCAAAGGGATCAAATGAGAGTAAGATTCTAATTGGCGCAATTAAAAGGAGTTATTAACGATCTCAGATGTCGACCTCATGTGTACATGCATCTGGACATGCCAAGATTGACATACTTATGTTAAATCCACAGATATTCGCGATCAGCTACTAATGTGGCATCGATCAATTGCACATGAGTCAAGAATGATTTTTTCTTTCTTGTGGTTTCCTCATCCCTTTCTGCTCCTCCGATCGATGGGCTAATCCTAAATTGCTCCTGAATATCCCCGAAACATGTCTTGCCGGTGCCAAACAGGTGAGCGTGTGAGGTGATGAGGGAACGACAGCGTGCGAGCGGCTGAAGCACCCATGCAAACATAAACACACACACACACACACACACACACATACACAGACACACACTCACCATGCCACAGGCCACACTACTGAAGATGAGCGGATTGCTCCATTTATGTCCACCACATGGGGGTGTTCATTTTTTTTTATGGCGTGCATGTCTGACAAAACTGTGATTAATGCAATAGATGCGCTTTGGAAAGATATGGAAAATTTCCGCTGACACAGATACGAATAAACATTAACATGGAAGCACGAGGAATATCGGCCACCTTTGAATGATTGAGAAAAGGCAGTCATCATTAGGGGCAAGTAAATGAACAAATCCGCTGATCCGTAATTGGCAAATGTAGCAGTTAGGGAACGCTGCATTTACTGACCAAATACACACCCAAAGATGCTAATGGCATTGCCCTGCACTCATTAATTACATCAATATCCATGCTGAACGTTTGTTCAACTCTGGATATACCATGTTCTTATATTTTTATAGGACTCGGGGGGGGGGGGGTAGTTCCTCCACATTTACATTAAATACTACCCAGTAACCATGCATGAGCAGAGACCTTGAACCAATATTGCAATTTTTTTCTTTCCCTGCCATTTGTAGAGAATCTATGTCAGTTTGCATTCATATTTCGGGGCAAAACATATTGATTTGTGTATCAGATAATGCCAAATGAACGCTCTGTGTCATTTAGTATGCAAGCAATGGCAGTTAGGATCCCTGTCACAAATTGTGGCTTTCAGTTCTTATGCAGTAGATCATCAGCAACAGCAATAAAGCTAAATAGATGAATTTAGTGAATCATGCAATGTGATTTGATCTGATGTTGCATGGCTAGGTTTTTGTCGTTGTTATAGAATTACACGTACTGCTAAAAACTGAAATTTTATAGTCTGTAAATCAATTTTTTTTCTAACAACACAACAGAATGTGTTCCTCAGAGTATATTTGAATGGTGGGTATTAATAACCACAGGAATATTCAAACAATTAAACAGAAATGTTCTATACAGCATCTATGATCACATGACTAATTATACATCTAGCCTGCCAATACTGCAGACTATTATATCTGGTATTAACCTACCTAAATTGTACATTTTATTTTAATTTTCAATCAGCTCAATCAAACCTGAGATTAACATCTAGATAACAAGCATGACTTAATTTCAGCATTCCTTTGTGTGTGTGTTCTTTTTTTTGGGGGGGGGAGGGAGGGGGTAATAGCTATTTACATGTACATACATGTATGTAACATGCACAAATAATCAACATTTCATTTTCAGTGTACAGTATTTCATTCAAGTTCAGTGCCTGATAGCTAGTTGAGTAAATGCCTTTGCTTTCCTCATGTCTCAGTGTTTAATTCTACAGGTATTATATAAATTCTGCATAAATGTTTGCTGCATCTATGCCAGGACTGGCAGATTTAACTCAAGTAATTTAAATTACTGATTTATAACAATTTACAAAGAAATGCATATGATTTGTTCATGTGACATCAATAACGGACTGAAATCTGTACAAGAAAGAACAAAACAAATCCCATTTCTTAATTTAAAAATAGAAGAAAATTCAAGGTTTTATGGTAAGTTTACTGAATGATGGATTCAATTTCCAACAGATTAATCTTTACTTGCAATGTTTGGATTCATTATCAACTCTCTCCTGATTACATTCACATTTTTGCACTGATCAATAAATACAATGGAAACAATGAAGTGCGGATTTTGCTACACCTCCTAATCTTTTTCCTCACTACAATACCCTTCTTGAAGGTATAGGGAGTCATTCACTAATACTACATGTATGTAGGTATAGGGAGTCATTCACTAATACTACATGTATGTAGGTATAGGGAGTCATTCACTAATACTACATGTATGTACGTATAGGGAGTCATTCACTAATACTACATGTATGTAGGTATAGGGAGTCATTCACTAATACTACATGTATGTAGGTATAGGGAGTCATTCACTAATACTACATGTATGTAGGTATATGGAGTCATTCACTAATACTACATGTATGTATGAAAAAACTTTCTATTTTGCTAAAACTGCAAATTGAATAAAAATCCTGAATAGGATCCAGAGTTCCCTTTAAAAAGAGTAACAAATAAATAAAAAATCCCCCCTAAAAAAATCAATAAAAACAAATTATCAACCCCGATTTAAGAATTTATCAGTCTATCTGTACCAATTTGAAGAACACCCCTAGTTCTGATCTCTCTGATCTCATACTATGACTATTGATATCCTTGCAAAGATTAAGTTGTTTACAACAACGCTTGTACACCTGCAATGTTCCTTAATGCATAATGTAGAGTAACAAAAGGGAAACTTACAGGACAAACAGAATTCTAGGAATTCCCGGGTCAACAGAAACATACACATCATAAGTATGCAGGACATTTACTTGTGGATGTACATTATAGCCATCCACTCTACTCAGTGTATAAGACATCAATTGATCCTTGTAAATTTAAATTCTTATTTCAGGGGAAAAGGGGGAGGGAGGAGGAGGGTGATTCCAACTTGGAATAAGATATTTGAAATGTTAACCTTCTTCCTAAAATCTCACTCGGTTTAATGAAACATCCTTTCTTCATAAACACAGAGCTGACTAAACAGTTCATTCAACAAATACATGTACATCAGATTTGCAACAAAGCGTAAATTTACCTTTGCAAGTTGAACACAAATACAACTGTATCGCTAACTAGCCTACAACGACAACAGTAATTCCAACTCCCAAATTCAATTACCGAATTGAATTCAGCTGTAATGCGTTCTGCTTGTCTGCAAACCTCCCCAGATACTCTCATTTATTTACCTTTTCCCTTTTGCTGCGACTGATCTACTTCATCTGGCGAGTTAAGGAACGAGAAGAAAAATCTCAATTATTTCTTGATTAATCGCATCTGACCTCAGTATTAGTTTTCTCCTGCGCATCGCGATGTCCAAAGCCACAACTGGTACGAGCGGATTTGATTTGTGTAATGGGCACACAGGTAGCGGACATGTAAACGCTGGGTAAGAAACGTTGCTTTGAGCTCAACAAATTTGGTCAGGACACGGGTTAGGATAGAAATAACTGGAACTTTGAACAGGGAATCCATCACAGTATGCTGAATCTGTGTTTCTCCACCCGATCTAAAAAGCTACTGATGGGTTAAGTACAGTGTTCACAGAGCATCTCAATAGAATAAATACATGATATGCAGTTTGAAAGATATGTTATGGCTGTCGGTGGTGAAATCAATATCCTGTTACCACGCTTCTCAAAGAATTTAAAGCCACATGTATCTGGAACGGATCCATATGACTGTAAAGAAACTCTGTAATGATTTTTTTTTCTTGTATAGTGTAATGAACAAGACATGATGAAGACAAATCCAATCTACGCTGAAAAATGAATATTTTGCTGGTGAAAAAGAAAGAGCTACTCTTTAAAGAATATTCTGTTTTGGTTGCTTTATTTGCATTTTGATGGAACAACAAAGTTTAGTGTATTTACATAGTGCTAATTCTACTAATGAATGTAGTGAGTGAGAAGTTTTGGGAAAATTTTGACATACTTCAACAAACACTGCTCATGCGCTCAAGCATGAAATGGTGATGGCAGACATTGGAAAATACTCACAACTAATCATTCTTTTATAAATTGTAATCATCCCATTAGAATATGATAGTTTCTAAGCCTCTTTTCTGATACTATCCAAAACAAAAAAATACTTTGTCAGGTCTGTATTTTGGATCCTCTTACAATTGACTTCTGCTCATTCAAGTACAAAATATAAGCCAATTTCTTTATACATGACACTTAACCCGTTGCCTACGGGAACCGGGTGGACCCTGTACAAAGTCTATGGGGATTTTTTAATCTCGTGGTGAATGGGTTAATTAAAAAAAGACCTTCAGCTAACTACAGATTTGACAATGTTCAAAATTTTTTTACAAATATTTGTTTGCAGAATAAATTTGCCTCTCTGCAAACCTTTCCTTCTTTAATTAAATATTTGTTTGGAAAGTCTTTTTTTGCATGAACATTTGGATTTTTTTTTGAGGGGGGTGGGGTGGGGTGGGGGAGTGCACTGTCTAAGTCGTAAGACAAGTTCACATGTACAAGGATCAACTATGATGGACTGTCCTGACATATGGCAAACAGGTGCCCCAGCATTACATGCTGCAATAGAGGCTTGACTTCTTTCCGTCTTGCCAAACTTTTCGACCGATGACAAGATCTTTCCGGTGCAAATCACCACACCATCACCATGATCGATTGAATTTTGACATGGTCACTTAACAAGCAAACAAAACCTCTTATGCAGTACAACTTTCTTTCTCTTTTTCTCCATTTTTATATGTATCTCGCATGCTGCAATCTATCATATTAATGGAAAGACTGAGATCAATATATTACTGTTGATTTATTAATGTAATAATTGTAATGGGGTTGCATAAAGTCTGACAGGACAGCTGGTATGAGAAGCCCTTTTAACTGCCAAGGCTCAAGACAAATTGATAACGTAAAAGATATGTCTGAAGAGGGTTAATAATATGATGACACACTAATTTATTATTTCATAATGACTTTCCCCTTGTGGGATGAAAATATGGCAATATTCAACAATCAAATCCCAATGGTCAGCCAGAAATTTCTGCATTACATATAATGGGTCTCAAA
>JZLH01S0122717.1:2525-13642 GCA_001188425.1 Eucidaris tribuloides
AATTATCCCAGATATTATATTCGTCCAAAAGTTTTCAAAATAACCAAAACACATCACATGCAATAATATTGTATATTTTTAATGGAATTAGTACATTTTATACATACCCTTCATAAAACCCTTTATGATCAGTAATAATCATAGAGTTTGAACAAAATGACAAAACAGATGTAGGCCCTAGGCGGGAAATACTGGGAAATACTGGGAAATACTAGGAAATGCTGGGAAATACTGGGAAATACCGGGAAATACTGGGAAATACCTGAGTAATACAGGGAAATACTGGGAAATTCGTGGGCAATACCTAGCCGTGTACTCTTGAAGTTGTACAAGGCCGAAGTTGTACAAGGTCAACTAAGAAGGCCATTAATGCAGTTCATTTGGGCTCTTCGTACACAAAACCATCTTGAACTGATAAATTTCAGACGAAAAGACTCTGCAAAACCTCTTTACAATTTTGATAATTTAGTGTTATTTCACATACTGGCCAATAAATACAGTATTACACTGTACATTATTCAGGTGTTACACTGTGGGGTTCAGCCCTCATCTTGCTGAATATACGGGGTAAAAATCAACATCTGTCAATGGGGTGTGCTATTTTAAGTGTTCTGGATTTATGGAGCAATTCAGATATTTGCAGACTGAAATGATTGAAACAAATTTTCTAAAATAAAAGCAGGTGATTTTAAAATTTCCATACTTTTGGTATTGATTTGGCTGTGTAGAAAATTTGTCCTACCAATCATAATGAGTCCCTTGTTCCCCACCAAAAAAACTACTTAAGTGCACTTAAGTTAGTTTTTTGCTGTATTTTGTGTTGAATCACACTTACTGAACAACAATCTCTACATTTTTGAGTTATTATCCTTCAAGAAATAACTTTTTTTTATAGTATTTCCCAGTATTTCCCGGCATTTCCCGTTTTTGACAAAAAATAGCAAGGCGGTATTTACCGGTAAATACCGGTATTTACCACCCGGTATTTACCGCCCGGTATTTACCGGCCAACCCTGACAAGGATAGGCTGGTAAAAACGTTGGATCCAAAACTGAGTTGCCAAGGAAAAATGTGATATTTTCTTACCCAAAATGAAAAGGGGTAAAAACACCTTTCTTGGTCCAAACAGTGGGTAACTTGATCAAAATGTGAAAGGATGAGGTAAATTGGAATGTTTTCTTGTGGTCTACATTTTTTTAACATAAGTCCTGCTTGTTTCACCATACCGGAAATTAGTCTTAACCCCACAGTAATACATTTTATAAAAAAATGATAAAATTGCCATTTTGTCCCGAAAATTGACAAAATAAGAATGCATATATTAGAGTCAATAAAACCGCTAACAGGAGTATCTAAACTTTTCAACTAAGACCAGTTTCCCAAGAAACTTTGCAATAGTGGGAAAGTTTCATTTCTGAACTCCAACACCCTTTTTAACTAAAATGATGAAAATATACATTTTTTTGGCCCTCAAAATGACCAATTTGATCAATAAGACAAAGGCCTGACATTGAATCAAATGATGTTTAACATATTTGTATTTCTATTACGCAAGTCATTGCGTTCCGCAAATACATTTAAATTATTTTGCTCCTCAAATCTTCACTTTTTAACATGCCGCATAATACTGATACAAAATGAATTTATTGGCTCCAAATTCCTTCCGCAAAATGCAAAAAGTCATGATTGCGTAATCAATAAGAATACTTTTGAATCATACCTTTGTCAACTTCGATGTGTCCTCACACAAACTAGGCACGTCACTATAAAATCCAGTACAAGAACTCCAAAAAATGATTTCAACCAAAATGTGTATTTTAGCTCCCATAATGGCTACATGACCTAAAACGAAACGTATGAGCACAATAATCCGCTTGCAGATATCTGTGCATGTTTCTAAGTAGATAAAGGGCTGCTAAAAGCTTTGGAACCAATTCTGATTACAGAAGAAAATCTATATTTTGCACCCTCAAAATGATAATAATTGCACACATTTTGTCCCGAAAATAGACAAAATATTCAAATTTGTTATTAGAGTCAATAAAGACCTCTAACATGAGTCTCTAGACTTTTCAACTAAGACCAGTTTCCAAAGAAAATTGGCAATAGTGGGAAAGTTTCATGTCTGAACCCCAACACCTGTTTTAACTAAAATGGTGAAAATATACATTTTCGGCCCTTAAAATGACCAATTTGATCAAAAGACCAAAGGCTGACATTGATGAAAAGGATGTTTTTATATCTGTATTTTCTATTACTCAAGTCATGCATTTCCCAAACATTTTAAAATTGGTTTTTGCCTAAAATCTCACTTTTTACCAAAAATGATGAAAAGTGACTTTTTGACCCCCAAATTCCCTCCAAATCAATATGTCATGATTCGTATAAATGAGAAATCAATACACTTGTCAATTACGATCGTCTTCACACGAACTTTGCAACCACCATGAAAATTCCAGTTCAGAACTCCAAAAATTGATTTTTGACCAAAATATATATTTTTAGCCCCAAAATGACTGAAATGGCCAAAACAAAACGATTGAGCACAATATTTCTGCTTGCTAGATATCTGCGCAATTTTCTAAGTAGATAAGGCTTGCTAGAACGTTGGAACCAATTCTGTATTACAGAAGAACAATCTTATATTTCACCCAAAAATGATAAAATTTGACATTTTCTATCAAAAAGTAGCCGATCTGACTAAAATGTCTAAAAATAGGTAACTAAGACTGCTTTCATTGGAATCAGCATCCTCTTTTACATAAGTCAGGGCTATTTCACCTTACTCATGCACAGTTTTGACTCCCAAATCAGATTTTTACCAAAAATGATAAAAATAGTAATTTTTTGCCTAAAAATGGCCAAAACCCTAAAAATGTCATGAGTGCGGTCAATAAGACTGCGTTTTTCGGATTCAGCACAAAATTCTACATATGATAAGACTTTCAAACCTTCCCCAGCAAAAATTCTGATTAAAGCCAGTTATCTCCTAGGGTATACCTTTACTCTTTAATTATAGTGTTAATTACGCAGTGGGTAAACTAGTGTACTAATTTAGTGCTTGGTTTCGAGGACTCATGTTCAGTATGGTGTAACAGATGCAAAATACACGTTATATGAGTCACCAGACAAAAGACGTTGTCAACTAAATGTCAATGTATTTTTAAAAAGAACTACCTTTAGAACTCTTTAATAAATATTGTGTTCTATAACAAATGTATAGTACATATCGGAATAAACATTTACATGTATAGTAAAACTGGCACAGGTAATGAACTACTTGAACAACATATCAAACAATAAACGAACTGGCAAGTGTAATGAATTACTTGGACAAACAACATATCAATTACTTTCTTTGTGTCAGTTTGCCCACACAAAGTCGTCACATGAATTATAAGTTTTGTTTGTAAAGACATCATACGGTTATAGTAAACTCCTGAAAATAATTGTAGTTTCTTTTCATGTTAGATTCCTTTTCTTAACTTACCATGAAATCAAGAAGGTTGCTAGACCAACATAGAACCCATACAGTTGTATTTAAATAATGAATACCTTCCTTGAATATATTAAATCACTGAACAATCACTGGCATTACTCCAGTTCCATTTAACAAAACTAACAATCAATACAAGCAAATCTTTAGTTGGAGTTGCCAACTTGCTTAAAACATATAATTTAGTCAATAAACAAATACATAAATCATACAGGTATGGATTCCATTCAGTTCTATAAAAGAAGTGCTGATTTCCAAAAGTGATTAGGTATCAATTTCCTGCTCAACACACAAACCTGTCCCGCCCCCTTTTTGAAGAAAATTTTGTACATTGATAGTAAAACATTTTACCCGACAGTAATAGATTTGAGTGAACATTTTGTGCATTGATAGTAAAACATGTACCCGACAGTAATAAATTTGAGTGAATTTTTGATATACTTGTATCAATGATAATTGCTTAGATGTCATTAAAAAGAAAAAAAATTATATATGCCGAATCTATTATTGGAAAAGAAGCAATTCACATTTTATTTGGACTTACACTTATGATGATACTGGGTTCGACCAAAGCGACAAAATCAGTGACATGAGACCTTAGAGGACCAGAAAAATGAGACCACTTTTTATCTTTTTGAACTTTTACTTTTCAGTGCGTAGGCCTAAGCACATCTATATACATAAAGTAGTCTAGCTCAGGGAAATCTTTTATTTTCAGTATTTGCATATATTAAATTAAAAAGTAAACTCTACCGAGACAACAGGAAAGTTACAAATAAGCCAAGGTTACACCATGGGTAAGCAAATATATGTCAAGATTTACTAACGTAAGAAAAGTGTGAATTCCTGCATGGGGAGGGAACTTGAGTTTAATGCTATATACGTACACAGGCAAAAGTACCCCCTGGGGTGTAGGAGTGTGATGCGTTCACATTGTTTAAATCGCATTTTGCAGGAAAATAAGTATATACCATTTACAAATGCGGCATGTTTGTGCATAGGGTGTATATTTTGTTAAATGAAGTTTTGGGGAAAGTGTTTTTTTTCTTTAATCACTTACATGACTTAAAAATACTTCAGGGGATATTTTAATTCTATGCTAAAACTTACGTGTATACTGTATACTAGGGTGTTCGAAAAAAGAAACACCCCAACCAACAATAAGTACTTGAACATTCATTATCATACACACACTATCAATAGCAAAGAATACGCAAAGAATACCTTCAAACCCAATCTTAGAGAAGATCAATTCTTTCTAATCAATACATATTAACAAATCCTGTTTAAGTTGTTTGTATATGTTCCACAGATCAGCCTTTATCAATAAGACATTAGAGCGTAATTTGCCCTTCGTAATAATATTGGCAATTCTTTTAACACATTTTTTTTTTTTTTTTAAGGGGGTATCACATAACTGTTTACGTGACATTTTTATTCTCTGTCTTAATTCGAAAAAAAAAAGACATACAGTTTATACTGTCCACAAATGAAGAATGCCATTCCAACATGAAATGAAAACTCGATGTGTCCAGCAAATTATCCCCAAGCATGGAAATATACCAACTACACTATTAAAAGAAACCAATGAAACAACTATTTGTGTTTGCAAAATAAAACGAATGTTAGATTTTAAATTTCTCAAAATGAAAATGAGCCAGTGCATGATCACATCGTTATTCTTTTATTAGGGCATTGTTCATTCATATTTAGATGGCTACATTACAATCAGGAGCTTTCACGACAAAGCATCATTTAAAATCTGATGCATTATTTTTAATATGAAAGCAAAATTTACCTCTACATTGCCACCCGGAGCATATTCTGTGTTTATTTTCTTGTTGTTTTTTTCTTTTCCTTTTCTGCTCACATAGCATCACTGCTTCTACATGATACTATTGCAAGTATAGATCTTGAAATTCTTCTGATTAAATTCCAAACTGGCATTCCAGATACGACAAAAATTGGCATTTTGGGGGAACTGCAGGTGGGATACATAGAAGACCTGAATCAGAAGGTAGAAGGGTGGGCTATTACGTGACCCCCAACCTCTGACTAGCAGTTTGTTTCTACATATTCATAAAATAATCTCATTTTCACGCTAATTTAATATGCTATGTCTCTAAGCGTCTCTATGAATGGTCGTTTTACGCTATGTATGGTACGTCTCAAATTTGTCAGCATGTGCAATTAACCAAGCTACATGAGCTAAGTGAGGAATAATTAGTTCAGATATTGTTTACTCCTCAAACCACAATATCTTTTTGAGAAGTCACTGTGTATGTATCGTCAGTATGTTTTCCACTTGGTAACTTAAAATAAGATATTTAAATCCATTAGTTCTAAAGAGCACAGTTTGCTGGGCTATGATCGTCGTACTTTTATTTACTTGTGTGATGGAACTTTCACCTATAGCATTGGCTACGCAAACCTCTCTGCAACTACCCGGCTGCCCCTGGCTGAATTTTGATCGACGCATGCTTCCATTAGGCTGGCATACCTAGCTCGATCGGCCACGGTCTGCATTGTGAGTTTGTACATGCACAATAGATTGCACGACATATAATCATGCCAAATCAAGTATGATTTCATTTCACGGAACAGATTTGTTTGTTGATTAATCCTCAGATTTTTAAATTTGATGCCCGAATAAAGTTGAAATTACATATAAACTGGAAGTTAACTTGAGGAATCAGGGGCCCTGTCCTGAATTGAAGAGTAGAGCTTTGTGGCCCTTTGCTCCAGCTATGGAGAGAGTTGCTAGCTATAGTGAATGTAACACTATCAGTCTATCAGGGATTTTTAGCCCCCTGTCAGATGAACCTGACAGCGAAGTTCAAGATTTCAGTAATCTTTTTATGGCAATCCAAAGAAATATTCCAATAAAAAGCATTGCAACAGGTACGGAGCAGGTCTAGGCTTCAAATGTAAAAATGTGAGGATTACACAATAAATAATTCTGTTCAGTGAAATCATGGATTGAGCATTATTGTATGTCACTCAATTAATTCAGA
This sequence comes from Eucidaris tribuloides, assembly GCA_001188425.1. Taxonomy (NCBI): domain Eukaryota; kingdom Metazoa; phylum Echinodermata; class Echinoidea; order Cidaroida; family Cidaridae; genus Eucidaris; species Eucidaris tribuloides. The sequence continues at coordinate 9,036 of JZLH01S0122717.1, forward strand.
ATACATTATGCAAACTGCATGGCCGGTCTACCTCAGCATGCCTAAATTAAGCACAATTCCCCAGCAAACTTTGTTCTTTACAATTACTTTAAAGTTATAAAGTGAAAATACATACTTCAAAGATTGCAAGGATGACTCAGACTAAATTTTTACTCTGAAAAACTGCATTACTACAAGGTCGCTTTTCAAGAAATATCAGAATTGAGGCGTAAAATATATCTCCACTGATTTTTTTTTCAGCTAGCTTGATTTGAAAATTTGATGGATATGCAAATAACAAACGTCCAATCATAACAAATCTTAGAGAAGTAGCATACATGATTATCGTGAAAATGTGATTATTTTATGAATATAGAGAAACAAACGGCGTGTCGCAAGCAGCTTGTCACGGGTCGGTGGCCACATAATGGCCACACCAAAAGTAGAATGCACCAGGCAGTAATGTTGCTTTGCAATCTGCACACCTTTTTAAAAAAAATGGTGATTTATCAGCATTGTGAATGATGTGTGGATGAGCTATTTTTTTTTAAAATGGAAACATAACTTTTTAGGAAGTGTATATATACCCCGCAGCTGGTAACAGACAACTATTTTTCTATTCGATACCCCTATGCCAGTAGCCAATCAGAAGGAGTGATACATGGGAGTGTTACTTCCACGCACATTACGTATGCGGGTTTAAAATCCATGGCGCTTGCGTGCGAGCTCGAGCGTACGTGACGCCAGCTGCCGTACTTTACATGCACATCACATTGATCGCGAGGAAGCAGCTCCGAAAATCCCCGCAAATGGCGTCAGATTCAGATCGGTAAGTGTGTTTACTTTTCATCTGTTTCGCCATATTATTATTATTATTATTCTATTGTACATTAAATTGACATACTATAACAGCTTTCCGAAGCAAATTTGTTGGTGTATAATGGCAAGAAAGAGTGGGGTTGGCCTGACCTTATCAAGCCTACCTGGGGTGGCTTAGTCCCGCGTACTGTGATTTATGTATGCTACAGATACCCCGAAATTTGTCACTATCCTTGTGGATTAGTCATGGGGTGTCTATTAATGTCTGAATCTAATGACAACTTAAAACATGAAATCTCCAAAGAACCCAATTACTGCGGGTGATTAGACCAAAAAAATGACAGCTGGGGACATAAGGAGAAATTATCGCAGGTTCCCAGACGAAATGCAGTCACGCAATGTTTTATTTTCCTTGCATCCCCCGCAATTTTTGAGTTACAGTTAACAGCGGGGAACCCTAGTGATAATTTTTTTCTTGGGTAACCCGCTTCGGGGTATAGTACGTCAAAAACGTACCATTGCGCGACCCGCTGCGGGGTGAATATCAACTGTCTTGTTATAGTTACGAGTTGCCTGGAAGTATTTTTTATGTTTAAGCTTCATTCCTATAATCAAAGTGTTAGAATTTCCTTTCTATATTGTATCATCAGACTGCAGATTCTTTGATGGCAGGCGTTCCACCCATCCTACCCATCACGATGAGTCAGGCCCATGTTCCCGCGTTCAGCCAATATGTACATCGGAGACTGTTGGATGCTCACGAGTCTACCAAAACGAAACCTTGAACGCAGTGTTCCGGGAAGAAGAAGAGCCAAAGTCTAGATTAAATGGTGTTATTCTTGTGCCACCTCAGGTGCCACTTTTACTTCGAATGGTGCAGTAAAAGGCATTATGTTTCGGATTAGTTGTCCATTTATCTGTTCGGCTCGTGGGGAAAAACAGCAAAACGAGAAATTGTACAGAAACAAGGACTAAGGGTGAAACAAAAGGGCAGGACACAAAACTTGTACTTTGGACCAAATCTTTGAATGGTCAGGGGTCATACATCAATGAACTAATTTTCAAAAATGTCCTTCACCTGTAACTATGTGGGTGAATTGTTTATGATTATAAATTGGTGATGTGAACTTAGAACTTTTTATCCAGACATGTCAGTTTTCTACCTTTACGTTTGCGTTTTTATGAATATTAATGGAGTAGAAATGTCTTGAAACAGAGGAGTCCTAGAATAAAGTGCACTGTAACTTTTTTTCAGAAATAAAACGAACTTTTGGGGAAACAGATATTTCTATCTTTAATTTGTGCTGCAGTATAGTAAAAAAAAATGATATTTAAAAAGAAGAAATTTAGTGTGAGTCGCACTCTCAACTTCTTTTCAGAAAGTCTGTTTTAAAGTATTTATGAATATAATTTAATAGAAAGATGTTCAATCACAAGAATCTTACAGCGAAGTGCACTCGAAACCCTTTTTTCAGAAATGAAAACTGACTTTTTTGTTTGGAAATGTCTTTTTGCATCTATAAGTCTATTTTGAAGTATTTATGAGTGTAATTAAGTAAAACAGTCTTCAAACAAAAGATTGTTAGAGTGAGGCACAGTCAAAACTTTTTTTCAAAACTGTATTTTTCTTTTCGCAAAGTCTGTGTTGAAGTGCTTATGACGACAGTTTTATAGAATCGTCTTCCAACAGAAGAATCTTCACATGTACAACTGTTTTCAAAGCTGGAAACTAACTTTTTCGAATATGTCTTACACGTTTGGTTAGTTTTTTTTGTAATTACTATTTCACTATTTGGCAGACGCATGGTTTCCAGTTTAAGAGTCTATCCATTTGTTCATCCGTCACACTTTTTTGATAGATTCCAATTAACTTCTTAACATCAATTTTGTAGGATTAACAGGTTAAACTTTGGTTAATAGGCGTGAGATCACTGAACTATAGGAGGCTGAGAAAAGTTATAAAAAAGAAACGCCTTTTCACGTGACATGGACAGAATCTGAGACATCGGAGATCATTTTCTGTTAAAAGAAAATACTCATATAGTTGTGTATCTTTTTTTAAAACTTTCTAGATTACAGCATGCATTGCTTTCCAAATTAAGATATTGTATTTTATCATTCGTAGGGCAAGTTACAAGTCCTTATTGGTCAAATTTACGGTTACGTTATTTTTTTGTCACCAAGCTATTTGTATACGTATGTAAATTTACATTATCTTCGAAGAAACAGTTCAGTTCATATTGCAAATTCATTTGGCATTAAACTTTTGAGTTACATGCATTGACACTGAATGTCTCATGTGTTAAATTCTTGTAAGTCATTTGTCTTTCCGAATCCTCAATACAATCTTCATTGATCTACAAACATACAATTCATTTGTCTAGGTTTATCAATCTAACGTATATTCGTTATGCACTGACCGCACTATTTGCTCATAGTGTAATGTTCCGTGACTTGCTAAACCTACTTGATTGCAGTTTTCTCGCAAATTCACCTAAACTTCAGAGAACAGATTACAAAATTAAAGAAAAACTGGAATTAAGCTGAGTAGTATAATTAAGGGGAGCTTTTGCTTTACTTGCTTAAAAAAAATAAATTGCTGGTAACTTGGTAAGGTTATATGTACAACACGGCCGTAGGGAATGTTGGTGAGAGCATGTAAATTGACAACTGAAATATATCTTTAAGTCGTTTACTACGAAATACATCCTTTCATTTGGGTAAAATCATATATCAGAGAATGTAATCATCCAAAATTTGTCTGACACAGAAAAAGGGCACACATGTTTGTGTGTGTGCATGTGTGCTTGTTTGTGTGTGCGTGGGTGTTTGTTGTTTGTGTGTGTGTGTGTGTGTGTGTGTGTGTGTTTGTTGTGTGTGTGTGTTGTGTGTGTGTGTGTGTGTGTGTCGTGCGCGTGCGTGTGTGTGTGTGTGTGTGTGGCTCTATCTTGTTTAATCCCAAAGTTATTTGTGAGAAGGAAATACAAAGGAATCAGCAGTTTGGAATAGGAGTAATTTCTTTGGGGGCAATCAAGCAGACCATGCGGGGTTTTTTTGTGCCAATGATTGATTATTTTTTGTTTGTATTTCTTTGCTGTTTTTCCAAGCTGACAAACGAAAGGTACTATTTATCTTAAATCATTTTACTGTATGCCAATTTTTAAAAGATACGAATGAGAGGGAGAAGAGAGGATGTATTGATTTTTATTACACGGTATTTTTTTTTTTGGGGGGGGGGGAGGTAATTAAGCTAGGATAGAAGCAGTGCGTAGTCTTTCTTTTTATTAACTGGAGACAGACAATTATTTCCCCGGATAGCCCATCAATTTATTGATGAGTAGATAGAAAAGCACATCAGCAGCTGGAAACAGAATAAACTTATTTGTTTTGGGTATTTTTGTTTTGTTTTTTCTTGTCCATCTGGGAATAGAAATGATACACAGTATTAATATTTGGTATAAACGGCAATTTATGTGTAATATATTAAATTAAAAAAGTACATTTGTAAACAGCGGTTGGCCTTACATAATCATCATTATCATCAACAACAATAATATTAATTTTACAATCCATTTCAAATCCACCAAAAATGAATCTTGTCCGGTAACAACAGTATAGTACTATAAATATCACTAAAGGTTATTAATTTTTTTGCCATAGTATGTCATTATCATAGCAACGGAATTTCCGACACATTCGAAAAATATGTCTTGCCCAATTTCGCCCCAAGACCAATGTGTGTGCCAAATTTCATGAGAATTGGTCAAAAACTGGGGAAGTAGTTCTATTCTCAGGACTCTTACATGATT
>JZLH01S0122717.1:17120-30985 GCA_001188425.1 Eucidaris tribuloides
CTAAATTGGCCGACCTTTTTCAGATCGGAATATAAAAATTTTCAGCTCCGAGATTTGAGAAGAGGAATTGGAAGATACTTATCTCTTTTCATATGGATGGACAAAAATGTCTTGAATGTTCCCGTACCGTAGGTCCTCCTCCCCCCAAAAAAAAAAATCAGCTCGCCGCTCGCGCTCCGCATCATTTATTAGTGGGATCCATATACTCTTCACGATTTTTCCCTATACATAATGCTTGAAAAATATGTTAAAGTGACCGGCCTTTCCAAGATACAGAATATAGCAAAAAAATTTCTGCTCGCGCTTCGGCGCTTCGCATTATTCATGGTAAGGAAGATACCCATCGGCCGTTTTCCTGATCACAAAAATATAAGTAGTGTCGCGGTTTCAGGTCCTAAATCTCAATTTTTTTTTGCGCTCAGCATCTAGATTGTTTTAGTAACGTACCTATCCTGTGGGTCATGATTACCAAACGTGTCTTAGAATGTCCAGTTTTTAGGTCGGAATATCAATAAATTTTCAGACTCGCCGCCTTCGCGTTTGCATTATTTGATTGTTGAGGAACATGTATCGTCTTCATGGGTAACGCAAACAAGTCCTTAACAGATCCCTTTTCGATCAGGCCAGTAAATAATACAATAAATGTATATATTAATAGCATACACATATAAATTTAATGGCGAAATAAGTGTGTCATTGCCGCCCCCCCCCATTCAAAAAGGCTGGTTACGATGGCTGCGGATGCTCGTTTTGTCGCCGCCCGCCCCTCAGTCCAAGAAAAGGGGGATCGACGCACCTGTCTTTGAGGTCTATAATCGCTGCCTATTCTGGTCCGAACAATACGCCCACCCCCCCCCCCCCGCGGCAGAGCGACCATTTTTTTTAAAGGTTGTAATGGTAAATTTAAATTTAATCAAGAAATGCCATTTTAGTAGAAATTTTGAAGCTTGGACAAAACGATTTCAAAATGCACCAATACTCCCAAAGCGAAAATTTACATGGCTGGCAAAATGAGAGATAAACATGTATATCGATTCCTTGCATGAAAATCGAACTAGCCCATAAGCTCTAAATGATCACTCCTTTGAAAGAATTTCTGCGTATTAATTCGCCACCTTTGGAATGGACCAGAATCAGGCCCCCTTCCCAGCCATCAATAATTGAAGCAGCAACGGTGATTCTACTCCCCCCCCCCTCCACCATGTCTGCCCCCTTCCGCCTGGTTTTACCGGCTTCGCCCGATTATTATAATAACGAACCCTAATTTTATTTTCGATTAACGAACCTTCGGAATAATATTTTCGGATAACGAACCATTCGCATAACAAACCTATTTCGTTTCGATTAACCGACCTTCGAAAATAACGAATCTATATTTATTTTTCGGATTAACGAACCTTCGCAATAACGAACCTTCGGAATTAACGCCACCACATATGATCGGATTAACGAACGCCTTTTTCGTTTTCGGACTAACGAACATCGAGGTATACGGCAATTTAACCGTGTTTCGGAATTACGAAGGCCTTCGAATAATAAACTCGGATAACGGAACCTTCGAATAACGAACTTGTAACCGTGAAAACTAGTCAACTGTCAGCAAATAACAGGAATCTTGGAGAAGTTATTATTAGATGTAGTCAAAACAAGAAAATATGTGTACGAAATTTCCCATCGCCCAATTACATAACGCCCCTTCGCCGCAAGCGGCATCGGTATATTCATGGCACTGGTTCCGCACTTACTTAGTGGGGGGGGGGGTTTGCCGACAAAATTTTTTGCTGCAAAAAAAAAATAAAATTCCCCGCGCAAATACACCAACAAAAAGTCGCTCAGTGAAAATCCATAAGGGGCGGAAATTTTCGAAGAACACTAAAATTCCTGTAAGTGTCGGCATTACTTTGAAAAGAATAGGAGTGGTCGCTCCGTTGCTACTGGCTCTCCCCCTGTGGCGCCACCCTGCTCAGCAAATACGTACAAAGTAAACATTCGCATTCCCCAAAGAAACAAATGTACATCGTGGCACATTCAAATTGAACACCAAACGCACCAACAGATTTCCCGTAGAATATAGCATATCCAGCTTGAGGCGTAGAGGGCGTTATCATAGTTTGCCCAGATGTGTGTGTTTCTCCGCGAAATTAGAGAAACCACCATTTCAAATACACACGTGTAACGATTGGGGGTGCCGATATTCAATCACCGATATCTTCATAACGAATGTCTGAAATATTTTGAGTTATGCGCTTCTGAGGCAACAGCTTCCAAACCAGGTTGAAAAATAGTCAACTGTCACACTAAAAATGAATCTTGGAGAATTTATTAATTAGGCCAAATAACGGAATAAATACATGTATATAGCTTTGGGGACCGGGATTTCGGTCCCCCTAGTTACAAACGGGACCCCCAACTTGGCGGTGTGTTTTATCATGCACTAGTCCCCCTTTTACATGATAGACCAAAGCACACACACGCTACAGACGATCACAACACCACACACAGCACAATCACACACACACACACACCACCAACACACACACACACACACACACACACACACAACACACACACACATACACAGCAGTCATACACACACACAAACACATTACACAGCAGACTTGAAAGTAATAAGCAGTTAAAGCGATTAAAACTCAGTACACCTTACACACATAACGAGTGGGGGGCTGCCCACATGAGCGCCACACAGTTCCCAATTTGTAATGATTTTGGTACCCTGAAATATATTCCTCACAAACCCTTAGTGATCAGTTTTTGTTTTTGTCCACATCCCCACGCCCACCCCATCAGCCTGGAAAAGCCCCCCAATTACAATTGTAGTCATTGTTACAGTTTAAAATGAATCAATCAAAAGACTTCCTAAAAACACTTAAAGTAGTAGCCTTTCTCTGATTGTCGCTTAAACTGTTCCAACCTGTAGAGCCCAAGAAATCAAATGTTCGTTTGCCAGCATTTGAGCGGGGACGAGCAGTAATTTGTAATGATCCGTTGTTTCGTGATCGTGTTCCTATAGAATAAGAAGGGACTGTAAAAATTTCACAGAGGTACTGAGGCGCAAGGCCATTCAAATATTTAAAGACTTGTATCATTCTTTGTTCATGCCACCGCATGGGAAGCTCCTTCCATGACAATGTTTGAAACATATCCATTATGTGTTCTTGGATGGGCATTGAGAATTAGTCTGGCAAGGCGATTATGAAGCTTCGAAAATCCATCAGCCACGTTGCTGGAACAGTTTGACCATGCATGCCACATTACAGTAATCCATTAATGGCATAACGAGAGAATGACTTAGCATCTTAAACACATCAAAAGGTAAAACAGGTTTAGATGAGAGCTTAAGAAGGCCAATAACACTTGAAACTTTCTTCGCTATAATATAGTCAATATGCTCAGTCCACAAAAGCTGTTCATCTAGCATAACACCAAGGTACTTAAATTTCTGTACTCGTTCAATGGAAGTACTGTTTAAGGCGACATTAATATTTCAAAAAGCACCAACCTTTTGTCTGGTACCAAACATCATATACTTTGTCTTACTGATATTTAAAGTCAGTTTATTACTCGTAAACCTTTTCCCAGCCTTATGCCGTGCGACATACTGTTTTGAAGTTCATTTACATCTTTACCACAAAACATTATACAGTATCGTCTGCATACATATGTAATTTACACTGATACTGAGCTTCATTCAAACAAGAAGGCAGACTATTTATGTAAATGACAAAGAGGAGTGGGCCCAGAATTGAACCTTGAGGGACCCCTAATTTACTAGGGGCAAACGAGGATAAACATTCATTAATTTGGGTTGCCTGAATTCTGTTACATAAATAGGATTTAAACCAATGAAGTTCATGACCCTTTACACCAGCTTCATATAATTTTGATAATAAAATATGATGATCTACCGTGTAAAAGGCCCTTTTCAGGTTTATGAAAATAGCACCAGTGACTTTTCCCTCATTCATGTTATTAAGAATATAATCAGTCACATTAATCAAAGCTGTTTGCGTAGAATGGTAACGTCTAAACCCAGACTGCTGTTTCGTTAGATAATCTTTACTTTGCAGAAAGGTATACAGCTGATCATGTACAGCTCGTTCTAAAATGTTTGACACAACTGAGAGAACTGATATTGATCTATAGTTTCCAGTTTCTTCACTTAAACCTCCTTTAAAAATAGGAGAAACTTTTGCGACCTTCCATTCATCAGGAAAGGTGTGTGTATTTAAAGACTTGTTCATAAGACATGTTAGGGAATTTGCTACAACTGGACATGCTGCTTTCAATAGTTTAACGGATATACCATCCACACCTGTGGCTTTGTTTGATGCCATATGCATTATTTGTTTCACGACAAAATTTACTGGAATGGATGAAAACGAGAATACATCTCCTTCACCAACAACATTTTCATGGAGTGTAGGACATGTTTTATCTACATATACATTATCATATTCTTCAGCAAGTAACAGTTCCACACCTATGTTCACAAAAAAACTTGTTACAACTTCATTGCGCCAATATGTTTGCATCTCTGTCTGTTTTGCGCTAAAACACTACCACAATCTTCTCTATGTCTGTTCAGCTTCTTTTGCAGCTTCCATAGCATCGGGAATCATTACGGTTTTTATCAATGCACTCATAATTACTGTCTTTCATACCATGCGCCAATATTGCTTAAGGCTCGTTTACACTATGTTCGGTGGCCCACGGCAGCCCCGTTTGCCCAGAGAAACGGTAGTTACCGTTGGGGATGTTGGTCATGTCTTACTCCGTATTCAAGTTATTTTATTACGTCTGCTAAGTTTTCTTTCACGATCTATCTTGCGGTATCCGTGACGGCGCCTTGGAATAGAAATAAGCTGCCAGCTCCCGAGGCTCAACAGGCTCACTACGTCGGCCCGCGGTACTATCCAGCGGATGCCTATCGTTCCCTTCCGACCCGTCACCTCTGTTGGGGTCACTTACGTTTTCACGTTTCTGATCAAGGCTCTGACACGCTTTTTAACGCTCTCTAACGCTTCTCGCGCGGGTGGAAACGTGAACGCTGGTAGCCATTGGAGCACGTCTCTGTGTTCCACGGTTAGAAGAAAGCTTCCACCGCCAATAGCACAGCCAGTGTGTAATTATAAGAAATGGTACAGAGTGAAAAATTATAATTTGTTACTATACAACCTTGTTATGTTGGGATTATTTGACAAAGCTAAAAGACATATATTTCAATGATAAATTATTTCATTTCTTGTGGTTTGTCTAACCTGCAGATATTGAATGTGATTTTCTGCACGCTAAATAAAGCAAAAATCGCTAATATGACCACTGTATACCGTTGCTAAATTTGAAAAAAAACCCAATGAATAGCGTTTGCAATCATGAAATGGTTCAGTGATGATCACAAACATAGTTTCAAGCATTTCGAGCTAATATACTGTTCTACTAATAATTAAGCATTGAGAAAAAAAAGAACAATTGCATTAATCAAAGGGCACGCAATTTTGAAATACCAATGAGCACGTGGTTCAACATGGAAAACGTGTTAATGTTTCAGCCAAATGGTACTTGCCCTAGCAAGAAGTAGGCCTAGTTGTGATGGCCCTCTTCAACATCAAGAGACACAAATTAGTTGGTAACATTTCTTTATCAAGGAAGTGAATGTTTATGTGAGTTCACTTATTTTTTTCTACTTTAAGCTCGTCACCTAATTTTTTGGATTATTTTTTTTTTTATTGAATTACGATTAAACATTCTGTTTCAAAGTCAAATGCCTGATCTTTGACCATTGAATTCAAAAGGTGGCACAACGCGATTTTGACCGACTGAAAAAAAAAGGTTTTCATAACTCCTTGGATTAATAAAAGTAAAAAAGATGAAATAGAGTTGAATGGAGAAAGACTGTATTATTTACTTTAATGTGTACCATAATACCAAAAACTCTACAAAATTTAGCTACAATTTTTTTCCCCAGATTGTCCCATTCTTGACATTAATGTATACCAAATTATATAGGGGCCACTTCTGCCACACAATTGAAAATGGCACCCCCCTGCTCCAAACTTGTTAGAGGGTGTGTCTTCGAGTGCTTCAAGGAGATCCGTGTAGTCGCCCTTCCTACTGGCCGGCCAGCTTTTATACTCCCTCCAGGCCGCCTTCGTCGTATCAGACCGTAACATAATCGCAAACGCGCCTTTTTCTTTCAGGCCCAAACCTCACTTGCCTGGACGTACCGCTAAACCCTGAACCGTACAATAATGGCTACTATTACAGTCAAACTCCGCTGACAAAAACTCGCGCACAACGCTGATGATAAACTTTGAAAGGAATCGTGACATGCCGGGAGATTACCCATGCTCCAGCTCTCGCTACGGACCGCTCTATAAGTATTGTTAGCGCTTATTACGTTACGTTCACTATCTATTGCGTTTACCTCGTTTACTATCGGGCTACCAGGTTTCTACTCACCACCGTGACTACCGTGGCAAATTTTTTGACAGGTTAAAAAATCTGGCCCCGGCATCTACGGCAATCACGGTATTGTCCACGTTTGCCCAGTCGTTCTACCCCCCGTGTTCACGTCTATCCCGTTTTTTCTCCACGGTGGCTGAAACGTGGTTTGCCGTGTCGCGCGGGAACATAGTGTAAACGCGCTTAAGGCTCGTTTACACTATAGTTCCCGGTTGCACGGCCAGCCCCCGTTTGCTCCCGAAACGTAGTTAACCGTGGATTTTGCGCCATTTTTACGTCCGTATTCAAGTTTATCGTCTTGCTAAGTTTTCTACGAATCTATTCGGTATCCGTGACTGGCCTTGGGAAGAAGTAGTGCCGAGTCCCGAGAGCTCCAAAGGCTTCACTACGTTCGGCCCGCGGTATCTACCACGGACGCCAGTAGTTTCCCTTCCGACCCGTCACCTTCTGTGGGGGTCACTTAATTTTTCAACGTTCTGATCAAGTCTGACACTGTTTTTAACGCTCTCTAAGTCTACGGATGGGGGGGGGGAACTGTGAGAGCTGGGCTAGCCTTGGAGCATCTTTGGCCCACGGTTAAAAGAAAGCTTCCCGAGCAATAGCAACAGCAGTGTAAGAAATGGCCTACAAAGTGAAATTAAGTATTTGTTATATACAAACCCTGTTATGTTCTAGTATTTGACAAAGCTAAAAGATCATACTATTTCAAATAAAATTTAATCAATTTCTTTGTGGTTTTGTCTAACCTGAGATATATGATATTTTTGATGAAATAAAGCAAAATCGCTATTGTACGACTGTACGCGTATGTAAATTTTTCAAAATAGAAACCAACGAATAAACGTGTGCAATCATGAAATGGTTCAGTGCATCATCCACAAACATTTTAGCATTTAGAAGTTATACTTTTCTTATAATTCACATTGAGAAAAAGAGGAAAATTTGCATTAATCTGAAGGACACGAAATTGAAATACAGGCAATGTGATTCCAACATGGAAACATCGTGTTAATTGTCTGTCAATGAAGGTGGCCCTAAAAGATAGGCCGTCTAGTTGTTGATGCCTTTTAACATCAAGAAAACACAATTAGTATAAACATATTTATCAAGAGTGAATGTTTATGTGAGTTCATTCAGTTTTTTTCTTACTTTAACCGCTGTTAGCCATAAAGGTTGTTTTGATATTAATTATTTTTTTTTTAATTACGATTAACAAAATTCTGTTTCAAAAGGTCAAATGCTGATTTGAGCGCAATTAATTCAAAAGAGTGAGCACAAACGCTGATTTTGACCGACTGAAAAAAAAAAGCGTTTCATAACTCTTGTATTAATATGAAAGGAAAAATAGATGAAATAATGTGAATGAGAAAGACTGGTTATATACCACAAACTCTGAAGAAAATAAATTTCTTTTTCCAGATTTCACATCTGACATAATGTACAGCAAATATACCTATATTTAGGCGGGCCTTACTCTCACGTAATTTGAAAAATTGGCATCCTCCTGACCAAAACTTGTCAAAAGTGTGTTTCGAGCTTCAGGGAGATCGTTGTAGTCTCCACTCTGCTCGGGCCTGTCAGTCCTTTTTATACTCCCTCCTTCCACCGCCTTCGCCGTTATCAAGACCGTATATACATCGGCATACGGCGCGTATTCTTTCAGCCCCAAAACGCGTTCACTTGTCCTGACGACCGTACTGAACCCCGACGAAAAATGGCTACCAATTACATCAGAACCGTGGGACCAAAACGCGACACTGAACGTGACAAAACGTGAAAGGATCGCTGATAATGCCGGGCAATACAGATGCTCCAGTCGCGCTACGGACGCGCCTCTAAGTATTGTCACCGGCTATTATTACGTACTTCTACTACCTATTGCGTTCTACCTGCGTTTTACTACGTGGCTACAGGTTTTCTCATCGGCCCACCGTGCTACTACCGTGGCAACATTTTTATGACCGTTAAAATCTGGCCCTGGCATCTACGGTTAAATCACGGACTGTCAACGTTTGCAACAGCCCTTCTAACGCGATGTGTTCACGTCAAATCCGATTTGTCCACGGTGCCTGAAACGCTGGTTGCCGTGGCCGCCGGGAAACATTAGCTGTCAAACGCGGGCTTTACCTTATGCGTACAGTTTTCGCCATTTATGCCAATCATGTTCACATCGCCCGTCTTTCAGCCTCGGCTCTAATGACTGTCTCTTCCTTCGTAAGGCCAAAAGTTCTTTTGTACCAGGGTGCATGCGTTTATTTCTTTGACGGAAGTGACGTAACGGCGTGCAGTGACGATTACAAAACTTCATTAACATTTCTCTCCCACATACTACCAAGCTTGTTTACTATCATTTATGTCTTCAGTTGCATACCATGGTCATATTTCAAGAAGATCATCTCTGAAACGCATCTTCACTCAAAAACAGTCTAAAATTCTAGCCTTAATAGTTTAACTGGCGAGTTTCCTTTTACATGAAGCTTTCTGTCATAATTACCAAAGCAATTTATTTATTTATTTATTTATTATTTATTTATTTCCGGTATAAGAAAGACACAATTCAGGTGATGTAGGTCAAAACTAAAATTTACCTGATTTACATAACAACATAATATATATATTATACATCATTAAACGGTCTATTTAAATTATAACATAAAACAAATCAGGCCAAACAACATTATCATTGCAAATGCAAACGGCTTGCCTTTATGTCTCTTTCTGAACGAACCGCTTATTACAGCATTGTAAATGTGCATAACTTCATTTAACAGTGTTACAAGGGAGCCAATATATATATTTATGTAAAAAACAAACAAAAAATAAAAAACCAAAGGTTATTGAAGGTAAATGGATATATTTGGTTCAAACGTGAAATGGGAAACGGAAAGAGATGGCCAGCTGATAACGCTCGCTTCAGCCACTATAACAGTATTAACAAGTACATATCGTCGCGATATAGAACCAGAATTGGCAGCCAACGCATAACCGGCACGAGACACAAAGGCGCGCCATCACTGTACAAAGTAAAAAATTGGATTATTAACAGCCCTTTCCGGCTGTCAACGTGTCCATTGCTCAACGCCCCCTCGGCTTCCATACCGACGATATTAAATATGAAAATTCAATTAAAACATACCATTCATGCTGACAATATACATTAATCAGCTTAAAATGTGTGTCACTATTTACAAATAAATACACTGCCCAAAAACACGTGTATTTATACAATGCACATAAGTACAATGCACATACACGGTAAATACAAATTTAGCAATTCATAATCACGTGTAAATAACGAAATTAGCAATCATCCATTGAAACGGGCAAGACAACGGCAAACCACGCGAGCCAGGGCAAAACTATATACTGGACCTGAACACAAATATTACTATCAGTTCTTAAATCTTGAGTTATGAATGAAATAAGGTGCTTGCTTCAGAAAATGAAACCATTAGATGGGAAGGTGAGTTTTGTACGGCGGTTTGTTCTGCATCGTGCGTATCGAAAGACTTGGTTATGGCGGCAGCGGTCGATAATTTTGCGAAGTGAGCTTTTTAGAGGTGGGAGGAGTAGATCCGTGTTTTGAAGTGTACAGAGATCGTGCGAATATGTGTCCAGAAGGATTGTCTTCTTTCTCAAAGTGAGCGGGATATTCACAAGGTGTTAAGTGAGTGTTGATAATCGCTGTGGATGATTCGTACAAGTATTATTTGAATTGCACGTTTTTGTATTCGTTCGATTTTGTTGTACGTTGTTGTGATGTTATTGATGATGAACCAGATTGGTGATGCGTATTCAAGGATTGACGAATGTAAGATGTGTAATTGTGAGGAGATCAGATATGGGTGAACTGTATATTTTTTGAAGATGCAAAGAATGAAAGGGCTGTCTGGCTAGCTGTTCTTGTTGTGGATGTGATTGATATTGTTGACTCCATTTTAGCGTTGGATTAGGATTAGTAATGCCAGAAGTGTCAAGGTGTGCGAACGGTCTCAAGGATAGAATTATTGCATACTTATTTCCGCGGGAGTGGGGAGGCGTTTCTTCATAAATGAAACCTGCATGGCTCTTGACACTTGCTGGGTTAGGGTCATGTGATTAACATGCGACAATCAGTAATCTGAAGTGATATGATCTTGTAGATGGAATCTTGAGAGTTGATGGCTGGATTTCTGGCAATTGTGAGGTCATCTACATACTTCCATCTGTAAGAGCCTAAAATTGCAACGTCATTCAAATCATAACTAAAAACAACACAGGTCAAGTTTCGTACCCTGGGGCACCCCCGGCATGAGATATTATTGGGTTCAGATACAGAACCAGCCCATACGCAAACAGTTTGTGTTCTGTTTTCAAGGAAGCTACACAAAACCAGGTACAATAGACGAATTGACACCTATGAACTAGTTTTTGTAACACAGTTGTGTGAGTCGATTAGTGTCAAATGCCTTCGCTATAATCAATTGTACACAAGGATTTTTTTGGTGGCCCAATATATCCGCTTCTTAATCAGTTCGCACTCATGATCTGAAGTCCAGAAGACTTAACAATATAATTGAGTTGCTGACGAAGTTGACGTGCCAACTGACGAATCATCTATGTGGTTTTGCAATGTCATTTCTAATCCATTCTAACCAAGAAAATGTTCGAAAACACGCGCCAAAGAAGCAGCACGGCATATTCGGTCACTGCATGATCAAGCGGGTATTGACATCCAATTGCTGAAATGTAATCTGCGGTGGCGGAGGCCTTAGTGCCAAGATCAATACATGTACTGCTGTGCTCGGTTACTCTTGTGGCCTTACTCACAAGCTTGTCGAAAGCTGAAATTCTACAGCAGAGTTCAACCATCTTGCTTTTCTCTTCGCCTATCAAAAACATGAATATTAAAGTCTCCCACAATAAGCCAGCTTCTATGGACTGTCACTTTCAATCTTAATTTTAATGACATTACGTAATTTAAGCAGATATCCAGCTCGGCTTTTCAAGGTACATTTATTTCTCTTTACCACTGAACTGTACGAAGGTCTGCTCTTCCTTGGCATACGATGTGAGTCTATGGTAATCCACTTATCAGTTTGGTCTTTAGCTGATTTCTCGTCACTCACAGGCACGGATGCTTGGGGGAAGACTTTTCTTTGTATATTCCTGACTAATTTACGCGTCCCATTCATATTCAGGTGGACATCGTCTGCATACGCTGTGTCGTCCAATGATTTGTCGAGGAACCTGTAACACACATCGTTGTCTATGAAACTACAGTCGAGACGTTCTGCTAGGGACTTCAAGCGGCCGTTCGCTTCAATGGTGGCGTCATCGTAGTCGTCGCGTCTTGGACAGATCGATGACAAGTAGATCTGGGCTTGCCGCGTTTTTAACTGAGTGTTGGTGACGAGCTTTTCCATGACCTCGATGACCGTATCGTTGTTCTTACTAACATCGTTCGTGCCAACATGGATTATGATGTTGCTGTATGTTCCAATGTTAGGGTCACCAGCGAGTACAGCATCAACATCCGAGACGCAAGCCCCACTCATTCTCTTTACTGTTGTGTTAGGGAATACACGAGAGTGAACATCCCTAATAATTAAGTCCCCGATGAGAAGGGAACGGGAGGGCTGACTTGGCTGGGTTTCAAGTTTTTCATCAGTTTTACATTGTGCAATCGGCGTCTCATTTTCCTTCTAAATTTTCCTCCTAAAATTTGCATACATTATGTAATTGGTCGATTAGAGAGAGAGTGAGAGAGTGAGAGACAGAGAGAGAGAGTGTGTGTGTGTAGAGTGTGTGTCTATGGTCCCCAAACAATAGCAATGGACAATGGTTGTAGATATCTCACGTTGGAAACTCTAGTATGTCAGCTTCCCATCTATGTCCAGGTTAGATAACTACTTTATTACTATTCATTATTACTCTGGCTACTGCTAGTCTCAATTAATGGCGTAGGGTAACATGCATGCAAGTGTTTCCATGTTTATTCATACACTAGATTCAGCCATTCAAACTAACAGTTTTTTTTTCTGTCTTACATATCACCGGATTTTAAAACGCTATTTCACTTTAACATTAAAAACATCTTCAGGACATTAGTTTCGATAATTGTGATAACAAGAATTATTTTTTAAACAAAAGGAATGAATAAAGACTAGCAAAATTTTGAGGAGTTTATACTATATTCATATCAATAATATACTAGGTATATGCTAAGATTTGTTAAGTTTTTGGTATATAATAACACAAAAACAATACACAAGTTTATACTGGCATTACGTATAGTTGCAGCTGAATAGTGAACATTTTTGGAAGAGGTGGTTTAAATAAGATATCTATATTCAGTTTAACGTTATTCATGCTGTGTTAGGGTTCAGATTTTGCTCAATATACAGTCCGCTGTACAAAATTCAAACTGTAGAGAAATCAAATGGTGTGTGTGAGAGTGTGTGTGTCTAGTCCCCACACAATAGCAATTCAGATAATGCCTGTGAATAGTGAATCAAGACCAACAGTCGCCAGGTTAGTTACTTATGAATGTTAATAAAGCATTGATCTATCCTGGACCCAGATGAGAAACTGGCATACCAGAGTTTCCAATGTGCGCTATCCACGGCCATTGTGTGGGAACTAGACACACACTCTCACACACACCATTTGATTTCTGTACAGTTTCAATTTTGTATAGCGGACTGGATATTGAGCAAAATCTGAACCCTAACTTTTTAAATGAACATGAATAATTGTATTCAAACCACCTCCACCCAAAATGTTCATTATTCAGCTGCAACTATACTCATTGCAGTTTTATCTGGTGTATTGTTTTTGTGTTATTAAATACCAAACTTGATAAATCTTATTTTAACACCTAGTATATACAAATATGATCCATAACGTATGAACACACTTGATACCATCATGA
Source organism: Eucidaris tribuloides (assembly GCA_001188425.1). Lineage (NCBI taxonomy): Eukaryota > Metazoa > Echinodermata > Echinoidea > Cidaroida > Cidaridae > Eucidaris > Eucidaris tribuloides. The sequence goes on from JZLH01S0122717.1 coordinate 30,517, forward strand.
CCATTACTGTTCTGGAAAAGGATGAAATTGCAAACCCCACTTGTTTCCGTTAATTTATCTTTATGTTCTATATTTTCCAACAGGCTGCTGGTAGTGTTTCCATATTGATGTTATGCCTTTTGACTATCGATCGATTTCTGGCTATCGTTCATCCTCTCAAATCACGTGTGTATCGAACCATCCGCAACGCCCGCATATCAGCCGCAGTAGTGTGGATAGGTAAGAAATGGGCCTATACAGCGTGTATCAAAAAAAGTAGACACTTAAAAATTCATTAAAAAATTGTTTTCGTAATTTTGAGATTATTTTTTGATATGAATATTTTACCCTGGACCTAAGCTATCTGATGACACTGTTGGTATGGAAAGTATTTCACGCATGAGTGAGCACAACCCGCTTTTGTGCAATCGGCCAAAAATGCATTTGCGCACAGAATTGTGTTCTTATAATCATTAATCAATGTTTAATA
>JZLH01S0122721.1:0-18532 GCA_001188425.1 Eucidaris tribuloides
AATTCCAGAAGTACCCACCCTTCACTGATTCAAATTATCTTAATCCAACTTCTAGAATTGAAGTGACTCTAGGGGCAATTTGCAGCATACTTTCAGTATTTGTTGTTTAAACGATTTGTATCTGAAATATTATCATTCAACTGTCAGCAAAAATTCTGTCAGAGTCCAGACAATTATCAGAGTGTACTCATCAGATTGACTGCAGAAAACTGCAACTCAGCTAGATCGATCAGAGCCTTGTTACATTAACACAGTTCATTAATTTTTCAGAACTTATTTCGTTAAATGCATGAACACGTCCAAAACGATAAAATCATAGAAACAATATATCATATTCCATTCAGATTTTAGAAACATATTTGCTACACATCATACAAAAGATTTTATGATCGAGAGACAACTGGGTATACCCAGGCATACTAAATATTTCATCAGTCATCATTCTGAGAAAATGATTTGAGTGTACAGATATAGTATGAATGCATTAAGAAAATCATATTTGCAGGTAAATCATTGAATTGACTTATGTCTATACGATATTCAAAAAAGTACAAACAGATAGTTAATAAAAAATACTGGTATAAAAACATATTTACAATAAAGTCTACTAAACTTAATGAGCTACTGTTGCTAAACTAACTACACATACACACAAGATACGTACACACTCTGTGTTACTTGTACAGAAGCGAACTGGTCGAACTGCGACCACCGCTAAAACCCTAGTCTAAACCACAAGGTCGTGGGGTTACATGACTGTCTTCTTAGTCTGACTGTCAGACGTACTGAGTAGACCAACAAAATAAATTTTTCTACTCTACACCTCTGCTTAGCAGAGGCGGAGTCTGGAATTCAGACTACTGTCTTCTAAGGGGATACCTACGGGGAAAATGACCTTCCGTAGGGGAAACGTAGGGGGTTTTGACGATTTGTAGGGGATGTAGGGGGTTTTGACAATTTTCAGAAATGTTCTTGGAATTTTCATTGGATTTCCTATATATTCGTCCATTTTGTCCATCTCCGGCGAAGAAATCGTGATCAATATTTTGCATTTACTAAGGTTATTTTGTAGGGAAAACACACCTTCGTAAGGAAAAAGTTAATTTTCTAAGGGAAAACATGGGTTCGCAGGGGAAAATTGTGATAATTAGGCGTAGGGGAAAAGTGGTGTGCGTATGGGAAAATACGAATGCGGCGTAGGGGGAAATCAAAATTTTGAGTGGATGGCATTGAACCTCAGGATTTTTATAGACTGTTGTTGCATTGTCTTTGCAACTAATAATGAACAAAATGACACGCGGATCACCTAATTCGTGTCAGTGACGAATTCAATATCTAGTTACTATAGTGTTTATACCACTTGTTTCTATAGGATATGAACGAGCCTGCAAGTTTCGTCCATGGATCTGTGGATGGCTGTACCAATAATAAATATGACAACCCTCCATTTTTACCACGTAAGTGTAAAGCAGAGTCGAGAAAGAAAGAGAGATTTGTGTGTGTGTGTGGTTGTGTGGTTGGGTGGTGGTGTGTGTGTGTGTGTTGTGTGTGTGTGTGTGAGGTGTGTATGTGTGTGTGTGTGTGTGTGTGTGTGTGCGTGGTGCGTGTGTGTGGTGTGTGTGTTAGGTGTGTGTGTGTGTGTGTGTGTGTGTGTGTGTGTGTGTAGGTGTGTGTGTGTGTTTGTGTGTGTGTTGCGTGGGTGTGTGTGTGTGTGTGTGGTGTGTTGTGTGTGTGTGTGATGTTGTGTGTGTGTGTGTGTGTGTGATGGTGTGTGTGTGTGTGGTGTGTGGGGTGTGTGTGTGTGTGTGTGTGTGTGTGTGGTGAGTGGGTGTGTGTGTGAGGTGTGTGTTGTGTGTGATCAATGATTTTCAGTATAAAATGCATGGATTTTCACTTTTTATATACTCGCTGTTCATAATTATGGTATTTTGTTGATATTAAGTTCTTTCTTCTGATATCGTCCAAATTTGTCATTCGACAGTGTTTATTTCACAAAAAGCAGTATTTCAAGCAATTTTTGGATTTCATGAGATGACTAAAGTAAAAACTAAAATTCGTTTGAGCGCAATAACAATTATATATTTAATTTTTAAAAAATCTACAAAAAATCATGAAAAAGTATTAAATCAAAGTAATTAAAAAAACACAGAAAACTGATAAATTTTGATCTAATGTCATTTATCACTAAATTAACATCAGAATAGTGTGTGTTACAAGTCTAATAACGCGCGTAACCACCACGTGACTCAACAACAACAAAAACACCACCATTTATAAACACAGGTTTTATTGTCGAGTCGGACGCTACAAAATCCTCAAAATTCCTGAAATACTTAGATTATAATTGTTTCACCTGGGTGAACAAATATTAATCCCAGAGGTACCGTTCACGGAAAATTTGCAACTTCTAAAATGTTTTTTAAGTATTCCATAATTATGAGCATGAGTGTATATTCTATATTTGAATTACAGAGATGCCATTCAATCATTGTTTCTCGAGGCAAAATCAGCACAATCGCGGGAAAACGTAATATTGAACTTTATGTTTTCCTATTTGCAGAAATTTGGGGACCTACGATTTATGACAAGACAATCTGTATGAATGCCGTTCAGCATGTGACGACTACTGCAAAAGACATCCATTACAACATGCACAGTTTGTACGGCTGGAGTCAGAGCGAACCAACGTTCAAGTAAGAGCTCTACACCTGTACGCCATGTCGCTTAAAACGTTACAGACCCATAGAGGGGCCAATAGACTAAGAGTCCGATAGACTGATTGTAGTGCCCATACCTTGTGCGTCTAAAAACCTGGCTCATGTTATTTTAATTGTGCAAAGTGAATGAGAATGAAGGAAGACAGGGAGAACTATAGGTGATCTGATATATTAAACCGGTACTCATGCTTTCCAGCCCCAATTCTTGATTTTTGTCTATCATACATGCAGTTCATTGGTAGCATACTAACCGTCGGTCTATCGGACCCTCTATATTATAGAGATTCCTCCGCTTAAATACACTTTATAACATTGTGGAGGCCCCATTCAAAATTTTCTCAAACTTTGCTATTTGACATATATCGTGTAAATGAACAAATAAACACCCCAGAACACGAAATTTCAGACAGTTATGCTGTTACTTGTAAAATATGTACAGATCAAAATCTGTACATGCATTATTGTCACCAGACGGCAATTCTGCAATACAGCAATCTATGGAAGGAAACTGGAGTAGTCGCTGAATGATTTTCACTTTTAAAAGCATATAATGATCGTTTTGAACTGCATTTTTTTCAGGGCTTTGATTTAGAACTTGTCAGAGCCACTGGTAGCATGGGGAATCATTTAGCTCAGATTTTTATTTCTTTAAACTGGAAATATTGTTATACGATGCCCTTAAAATGCGTCATGGTACAAAACCCATATTTGGCGTAAACCTGACATGAAATGCTGTAAAAGTTTTCTGTGTACAGTTAAAGAAAAAAAATATTCACTGCAAATTTTCAGGGTTGTGTACCCAGAATTGGTTCAGGGGGTTTCATTGATTGCGACAACGCAGGCATTTACTGCATCCCGTGTTAGATATAATCCTCTTGCTCCCTAAGAATGACACTGCTAGTAGAATAGTAGAATTGAGCGGTGTCTACATTAATGTTATTTTCATTATCATTATCATTATCAAATGGGAGATATAGATACATAAGGTGGAAGCAGAAAAATTTAGCGAAATATGTATGTAGTGAAAGTTTGAGTAAACTTAGGTAAGCATGATTTCCAGAGAACGAGTTACAGGTGATTCCAATATTGGAAACTCCGCCGATTTCTGTCATGGCACAGTTGAAAACGCAGAATTTAAAATAATTTTTATAATTTGGAATGTCAATTGAGCAGTTATATAAATTCTTGGAAAAAGGGGAAAATCAGTTTAGTTGTAATTTATTGCACACATGTTGTATTTTTGTATTGTTGATGAAAATAGTGAATAGAGTAACATTTCTAAATGTATACCCATAATTCAGAATGTATAATACGGCCACTTATCATCCCCTTCTACTTTAATTTACAGTATAGACTACTTATTCTACTGATGATGATGATGATGATGATGATGATGATGATGATGATGATGATAAAAACAATGATGTCATTTAGTATTAGTTTTATTTATTCATTTATTTGTTATTGTTGTTAGTATTATTATTATTATTATTATTATTATTATTATTATTATTATTATTATTTCCTATTTTTATGATGATGATAACGGTGAAAATGAGTATAATGATTCTAATTGTTATTATTATGACCATTCTTTATTATTTCTTTCTATTGCTATGTGTGCAATGTTGTCTCGATTAAATAGCTCCGTAAGAAGTCTGACTGGTCAAAGAAGCATCGTAATTTCTCGGTCAACCTTCCCAAACAGTGGGAAGTATGTCGGACATTGGCTGGGAGACAACGCATCAATATGGCCCCATATACACTATTCAATTATTGGCGAGTATTAATAAGAAACTCCTTATTCTTCCTTCGTCCTTTCTCTTTCTCCGTCTTTCTCCTCCTTCTTCATCATCACCATTTTCTTCTTCTTTTTTTTTCTTCTTCTTCTTCTTCTTCTTCTTCTTCTTCTTCTTCTTCTTCTTCTTCTTCTTCTTCTTCTTCTTCTTCTTCATTCATAATTATTCTCGTCATAATCAACAACAACAATAACAACTCCATCTTTTTGTTCGTCATTTTGTCTTCACGGATATGAATTTGCAGATTATGTAGTTAATCTGGTAGTATCGTAAAGTGGAGACTATTTTCCGGTGTCGACGTATCGATATAATAACTGTTCATGTGCACGTAATACGGCTTAATGAGTTGTAAACTTGCTTTGGTTACTCGATAAGGTTGGAGAATCTGCACGTAATATGTAATGTGGATCAATTAAACGAGGTACGAAAAGAATTCGTTCAAATGAAATTTGGTCTTATTTTTTCATGTCGACATGGAGAAAGATGTCGACATCAAAACATCACTGTTCAGACCTATATTGTGATATTATGTTGACGTCAGCATTGGGATGTGAACGTGAGTTTGAAAATAAAAACTTCGTCGACATAAATTTCAAACAATTAGTATAATTTCTAATTAAGGGTAATATTTGAATTCAAATCGAAATGTTATCTAAAAATGATAAGTTAATTACTTAAATGTATTTTATTGCATTTAGGTATGCTTGAGTTCAACTTGTTTGGGATTCCCTACGTAAGTACAACTTATGGTATCTATCTTATACTTCATGTATAATCAAATAAACAATGAATCGGGAAGAGAACATGTGTGATTGTCAGATAGCTACTGCCAGATAAGCACAAACGTTTTGAAAAGTGTTTATCATTATTCTTTTGTATAACTGTTTAAGGGGGTTTCAAGGAGGGTTCTAAATGATTATAAGATAAATTGTGGATAAACATGTATTTGAATAGTTTAAGCACCACAAAACGTGTCAAGTTATACACTCTGTTGTTTGAAAGAGTGAGTAGATTGAGTGTTACGAGTACTCGGAAAATAGCGGACCAAAAGTGTATTCGTATACGTGTAAAAGTGAGACGGCAGTGACTGGAGCAAAGTAGCACATAACAGTTGAGTAGAATACACTGACTTCCACATCAATAAAATATTTTTTCTTCATAAATCCAAATTCATATGTATGATACGCGCAGGAAATTCAACTAGAAATTCGAAAAAAAGATCATGGAGTAATTGGGCTTATTATTATGTTTTATTCAGGTAGGAGCTGATATATGTGGTTTCTTTGGCGATACGACAGAAGATCTGTGTCGGCGATGGCATCAAGTTGGCGCCTTTTACCCCTTCGCCCGTAATCACAACACTCTTGGTGCTATGGTAATACAATTTTCTTTACTTGATAATGAGTCACTCTACGCACGAAATACAATGTCCAATTTCAGAATTTATAATAATGGAATATATTAAGAAGTATATAGATTTTTTTGGGCATTTTAATCACCTCGTATTTTCCACAAACAGTTGAGAAATTCTTACCATTTGCCAATCTAGGCATTTTATTGTTTGTTTTATTCAAAACTTCAAATACACATCAATGGGTGGGGATCGTATAAAACGTATTAATCAATAGTTGGCAGAATTAGCAAAATAACACGTCACGTGATGTATTGATTTCGCACAATGTTGAGCAATATCGACCCACACCATTTTTTTTTGGATGAGAAGCATAACTCAGTAGGCAACCAAAACACCAAGGATCTAGAAGGCCAATCAAACGGCTCACTGCAACTCAAGAAAACTATCACTATCAATGGCTGGAAATGAGACGCTCAATTTATAAGGTTATCAAAAAGAAACCCGTACATACGGCTCTTTAAAGACTTGTGTTCCATACGAGAAATTGTTCCAACAGCATGGACAGGGAGACTGTTCCCGACTTTAAAACCTGGGTAGATGAATTTCCGTTGGATATTGTTTTGTCATTTATAACAATGAGATATCATGCACTTAAATGAACGTATAGTTTTATGAGTTCATTAAGCATTCTTGGTTTTCTTGAACGTCAACCAAAGACGGGCAGTAACCACAGCAAGTGAATTATCCTTAGATTTTTTGGCCAAGTCATGCAGCTAGCTACTAAATGGGTCACATTTTTTATGAAAGTATTTGTATCATCGCGCTAATAACTTTCTCTGTAAATGACTTCATAAAGTAGACAAACAATATTTTGGATTCATCCCATATCTCGGTTTACAATGCCAGCCTCAGCACCCGGCGTATTTCGGCGGAGATTTTGCCTTAGAAGTGCGCGAAGTCCTCCATATCAGATACCGGCTTCTACCATACCTGTACACTCTCTTCTATCACGCCCATACCCAAGGGTCGACCGTCGTCCGCTCACTAATGCACGAGTAAGGAGGATTTGTTGTAGTGTGTAAAATTGTAGTGAAGATCGTAGTTTGGTGGTTTCTTTAGTGTATGAACGATTTTTTTTCGTTAATATAAGATATAATTTCAACTTTCTTGTCCACAATAAAAAAAAATCCTATTTAATCATCTAAATTTCGTAATTATTCAACGTTATGTCGCTCAAACTATATCATTTGGGGAAATTCTTCTTCCTCTTCCTCTTCCTCTTCCTCTTTCTTTTCTTCTCTTCTCCTTTATCTTTGCCTTCTCTTTCTTCTTTTTCTCTTTCTTCTTCTTTTTCTTCTTCTTCTTCTACTCCTTCTTCTTCCTCTTCTTCTTCTGCTTCTTTGTCATCTTCTTCGTCTTTTTACTGTTATTAGTACCATTATTACTATTACTAAGATGTAGTAGTATTAGTAGTAAAAGTCGTCGTGGTAGTAGTAATAGATGTAGTAGTAGTATAGTAGTAGTAGTAGTAGCAGTAGTAGTAGTAGTAGTAGTAGTAGTATTTTTAAATCTATTTTGAGATATTAAGAACGTGAGCATTAACTATAATTTCAGCATATTTGAGCTTTCATCGTCTGCATATTCTATCTGGAATAAATAATGTACTTTAGCCTGTTTTAACAAGAACACTTGTTTCCACGACTTTGACAAGACATAGCGTGAACCAGTTTTTCAATGCCTGATCCATGAGCGGAACTTACATGACTTACGTCTGATACTCACTGTACACTATGACGATTGGATATTGTTTACCCCTTAGATTTACCTCGGACAGTATGACATGGGACATTGATCGACAATTTTTGTGGGGACCTGCGTTGCTCATTTCACCCGTCTTGGAAGTTGTAAGTACATAATGATACATTTCAATTGACTGCAGTTTATCATGTACGCTATTTATCCGAAGACATCATTGAGAGTCAAAATAATGTCAATTGAGACCAAAACAGTCACGGTGGATTCACATGTATCGTAATCAGAGGAGCAAACATGGACAAGGTATAACACATATCCACCGACATCTATGGATCTGCAAGACAAATACGGTCAAATCTGAGCCACTCGAACCAATGCCCTTCCCCCATGCACTTTCTCGGTAGGGTAGGTCGCATGCGCATACCGGCCGGCTACCATTTATTCTCGGGTGAGGGGGTCCTTTTTGACCGGATTTCTCTGGTGAAATTCATCCAAGAAATGCTGAAACAGGGGCTACTTTTCGTAGAATTCATGCTGAAAACCCCCCAAAAAGTTGATGGGGTGGAGTGATTGTCAAATGATTGCTATGCACCAGAGATATAACCGGGCGGTCGGCCGAAATTTCCCTTATAGGGCCTAACATTGAAGGGCCGTAGCCTGCTAAAACTGCTAGAACCAGTGAGCTTCAAGGGGCTCTGCCCCGCCCCCCCCCCAACCCGGAATTCTATTACAGATTCTAAGGCGGGCCCCTACAGCTCACCCGTAAAAGTTCCACGGCCCCTGGTAAATGGCTGGTTTTCTTCACTTACGCATACGCCCTTTGAAACATCCTGGCAACGAGTATGTACTGGGGTCCGATACTGGGGTCCAATATCTTGGAAAATATCCGGGAATATCATTCACATATAGGGCGAGCGGATGGGGTGGGTCTGATTTGTTGTTTTGTAAAAACAATAATACACAATGTTCTATTACTTTATGCAGCAACGTTCTGTTTTCTCATGCCCCATCAATTACCGTTTTGTTCATTTTTATTTTCACTTAACAGGATTCTACTACAGTTAAAGCATACTTCCCGGTAGCACGCTGGTATGATTACTATAACGTAAGTGATAAGGTCTGCACTCTAAAATCACGGTTGACCCAATTCCTGGTCAAACTTAACATGTTTCTTAGTTTGTACCCAACACACCTCTTTGCAAATAAGTTTTGCGAGTAAGTTTTTTTTCACATAACTTAAGTGTGATACTTTGCTTAAACATTATTCCTACAAGATGTGTGTAAACATAATGTTCTAGATCATCACTATTCGTGAAAATCCCGCGCACATGACATATATTTTACCAGTCCTGGCCGTGGTTGTTTGGGGCAATGATATAAAGATTGGAGGAAACAAATCATCTCATTTTCAGACCAAATGATGTAAAAATCAGTGTAAATGTCTATTACAACGTAAGTGTTATAGATATCACCTTATAAAAAAAAAAGCATGCCACGATTAAAGCCGTTGTATTTCAGGTGTATGAGCGATTTTAATAACGCCGTTACCCAGCCCCAAAGCAAGCACATCCCCCTCCCGTCCCCACCCCCGATCACCGCCTATGATTATACCTGTTCTAAATGCACTCGTTATCGCTGGTATATAATTATCATGTACCGGCACATTTCATAATGATACAATCATGGCAATATGCAAAAGGATTAGCGAATCGTCTCGATGGGAGGAGCACCCGGCGGTTGACTTCATTTGTATGAACTGTTTTTGGCAGGGAATGGAGGTACCCGAGGAGGACCTCGCGGTTGCAGGTGGTGTCGATCTTGAGACCCCCCTGGATCACATCAACCTTCATGTGAGGGGTGGACACATCATACCAACGCAAAGACCCCACAACTCTACCATGTTCAGGTAATAATCTCATATCATACCAACGAAAAGACCCCACAACTCCACCATGTTCAGGTAATAATCTCTTAGGAACATCATACCAACGCAAAGACCCCACAACTCCACCATGTTCAGGTAATAATCTCTCAGGGACATTATACCAACGCAAAGACTCCACAACTCCACCATGTTCAGGTAAAAATCTCTTAGGGACATCATACTAACGCAAAGGCCCCACAACTCTACCATGTTCAGGTAATAATCTGTACACATCATACCAACGCAAAGACCCCGAAACTGTACTATGTTCAGATAATGATCTCTAAGGGACATCATACCAACGCAAAGACCCCACAACTCCACCATATTCAGGTAATGATCTCTTAGGGACATCATACCATACTGGTATTAAGTACGTTTATTAAGCTAGGTTTATCAAATTCGATAATCTAGGTTTATCAAATTCGAAAAACTAGGTTTATCAAATCCGATAATGTATAGGCTTATCAAATTCGATAAACTGGATTTATCAAATGAATTGTCCAAATATTCGATAATCCTGGATTATCAATTCGATAATCTAGGTTTATCACTCCATATTCGGGGTTGTTGTTGAAACCACATTATTCTAGGATTCTCGGTGAAAACCCGAGTTTATCGTCGATAAACTAGGTTTATCGAATTTTTGGACAACTACCGTTCCATAAGCGTCGCTGGTAATATTATCATTTAGTTATTGTAATTTATCTACTGTATTATAACTAGTTCATTATTTTTGCTAATGACCGGAACGGCACACACGGTTTAGTTAAGCAGTGCTGGCATGATAATCGAATATTAGAACAGCCTCGGGTTCTCTGGATTTCTTTATTTTGTTCACAAAAAAGGTAAACAAATGTAGCAGCATAAGCATTTTTAAAAGAATTTCAAGCAAGTGAATCGTGTAGCGTACTTCTAGGAACTTAATTGAAATTAACTTGAATATACGTAGATGACTTGTCTATAGTTATGTACTGTTGGCACATGCAACATAAAGCAGAGTTCTAGATCAAATAATAATAATAATTGTGAACTTTTAATTGCATTGACACAGCGGGAATTCCTAACCGTCACCATGCATGTGTATGATTATAGACAAACTTATGTGTACGTTCGACGTACACCATGCATGTACGCTTTTGTATACATCATTTTAATGAAGGGTACAAGATTTGGTGTCAGGGCGGAGCACGAAGCGCCGGGGACCTGAGAAAGTCCGAACAGGGAAATGGAGATTCAGCGTACTGTATACGCATCCTCCTACCAGACTTCACTTCTCTTCGTCACTTTCCCCTTTCTTTGTTTTTAGCCCGGTAAAGGGGGGGGGGCACTTACCCCGCCCCTGACTCAGCCGATGACATAAACACACATATCATGACCAAACGCATTCACATCACACATTGTTCCCACATTATACTGCTTACTTTATGCCTTCTCCCTTTCTTTAGTCGCCTGAATCCGTTTGGTCTGATAGTGGCGTTAGATGATTCAATGGAAGCGACGGGCAGCCTCTTCTGGGATGATGGAGAATCAATTGGTATGTTAAAGAGAAAAGATAACGTTGATTTGATGATTAATTCATCATTGTAATGAGGCATTTAAAGTTACTTCACTGTGTGTGTCATTTATTCCCTTTTGTTTCATGATGACACGGAAAGGAAAAAGGCACTCTGTGAGTATTGGTCTAAGTGTCATTGCAATAAATTTTCACACATTCGCTTCTATTTGTATGTCAATTATCTCATGAAAGTGGGATTTTGTTCGTGCACCATTATCTCAGGGGCGTCGATCCTGGAGGGAGGGGGCAGTCACCACTCCTATGAATATATGGGGGATGAGGCAAAAATATCAATTTGCCCCCCCCCCAAAAAAAAAAACTAAATAATAATAATAGTAATAATGTTGATAACTTGAACAAATTCATAAAACCTAAAAACGTAATGCAAGGGTACGTTTAAAACAGAGCGCATGACACTACAAAACCATTAAACATAAATTAAACGAAAATTGTTGACATTTTGCTTACTCTTGCTCCCTCACCATCCACCCCCCCCCTAAAAAAAAAAAAAAAAATCCGGAATATGAATCGGAATATGAATCGACGATCCTGCTTCATGTTATTTACACTTGTAGAACGAGAATATTGATTATTTAAAGTATTTTTAACAGGGAAAAGTTGCCGAGTTCAAACTGCTTATCCACTTAATTAAGCGACCTGAAAAGGTTAATTGTAGGCCTGAAATATGAAAGGGCCTGACGTTTCGATCTTAGAAGGTCCTTCATTTTCTCTCAAATAAATTAGATTATGCTGGGATTATATATTTCCAAGTCAGTTGGAGACACACTATAAACGTACATCAAAAAGAAGTCGAATTATTTGTGTTTTCTTTTGGAGGATGAGTCTTGTTTTGTTTTTTTTTCAACGTCCTTAATCGTGTCCCCAGATAGACGAGTGTTATGTGAGTATAATGACTTGCAGCTAACAACGAAATGGATGGAATTAAAGTACCCGAGTAAAGCTCTTTACAATATTGTCTATCAAGCTGAATAAAAAGAAATTTAAGACACTTTATACTCTTTTTAAACCACCACTATAATTCTTGATATATTCACATCAATTGACAAACTTTTTTTGTTACTTTCAGATTCAATCGCCAACGAGGAATACTACATGTTTCACTATAGCTTCTCAAACGTGAGTATATTGGTTGTAGCATTTCAGTTTCTAGTTTATAACCCCGTGTATTTCTTCTGCGTTTTCCTGCTTTCAAGGGCAGTGACATGATTGGCAAAAATAAGAAAAAAATGGCCCCAAGAACCAAATGAGTTGAATGATATGCAAGGATTTGTCTCGAATGTGTTTGCTGTATAGGAGAAACAATCAATAAGTTGACCGGCCTGATAGAAGTTGATCCCGTAGAAAGCTACACAACAAGTTTGCTCTCACAGCATTTTCTGATAACTGGTACAATACAGAGGAAATGTTCGACCATTGCATTTTCACAGCGAAAACCTTGACCAGTATATTTGAGTGCATTGTGTCCTTATTGAGATCTATGGCCAATCTTGCAATTTTCCTCTTTTTTTACACGTCTGCAATCTATGCGTTTGTTTCTCTTTACATGTAATTCCCACTCTCACACACATGGCCAAAATGTACGACAATGCACACACTTTATTATTTTTTATTATATGCGAAGAAAGGTTAAAGAAATAAAAAGGGAGTTATCATAAACACGTGCCCAAAGTCTGTCGTGCTTTGTGAACTCACGAGCTTACTTCACCCCATGCCGAACTTTGCCATGCAGCTTCATTCATGTTAATATAACCCTAGCGACCGCGCCAGGGAAAAATCTTTTGGGGCGAAAACCGTCGAACATTTTTTCCCTGGCCGAATTTTTTCGACAGCATGCAAAAACACAAAAAGTTATGGCGAGTTTGGGTGGGGGGGGGGGGTGTCTGACGAAGACGGGAAAAAAAATCCCGGCAAAATGTTCTGTTAAAACAACCAGAATCTTAGGGTCATATTTTCGAAAAACACTCAAACCCCTTGATTTTCATTACTTTGAGATAGATATGGGCGGCGCCTCCCTCTTGTATAACCCTACATCACCCTTACTAGATTGTATTATTATTATTATTGTTCATCAAACCCTACCTCCGTGTGGATTAGTCTTTTCATTGACATTAGAACATTTTGTTATTGACACTGTTAACACACTCTTCGTGATATCATATCACTTGCATAATAACACGACAGAATATCCTAACTGGAGAGATAACGAGGTCCCAACCGGGTCTGATGGCCAATCTATATCTAGATGATGTAACGATCCACGGCCTAGAACAAGCTCCTGCAGGTATGGACGTGAACGGCAATGATATATCGACGTTTGCGTTCAACGATGAAACCAAGGTAATTTAACTGAGGAGGATGACATATTATTTTATCATTCGTCACTAATGATGATTATAACAATAACAGTAACAACAACAATAAAACATTAATGATACTAATGACTACGACTACTACTACTATTACTTCTACTTCTTGTTGCTACCACAGTACAATTGCTATTTTTTTATAATTATTCATATAATCATTATCAATATTTAGCATTTATCATCAATTACATGTATGTTACAAAAGTTACTGTCATTACCACTACAATCTGATTATTACTGGGCTTTGTTGGACGGATTTCCCCACTGGAAGGCGTCAGGGTGAAATTTCAGAGAATGAGGGCAAAAACCTAGGGCGATTTTTGACAAAAACAAAAAAAAAAGACAAAAGAAAAGGTCCTCAGGCTTTTCAAAACTCTGATGTATAGTGCAAATCGATGTGACGTGCAAAAAAGGGGGTCATCAGGTTTTCTAGAACACTAAACTATGATGCAAATCAATTTGATAGTACGTCAAGACGTCTAGGGCGGAAAACCTGAGGGAGGGGGAGATTGTCAAGATTCAAAACTCCCTGTACTTTGGAAACCATACCGGGCGGCCGCCGCCCCTACCCCCCCCCCCACCCACCCCTCGCCCCCATGGCGCCATCTCTGCCCTAAGTCTTTTGGTGGATGACATTACTACTAGTAGTTTATGTATATTTGTTAGTCTGCAAATTTACACTAGATAATCTCATTCTTTCACTATTTTTCAGGTTCTTTCAATAACTTCACTCAATCATCCGATGAACCAGGCCTTCACTCTAACAATAAATTGAGGATTCGAGCGAGCGGATAATCCAAAGGAACTAAAATATATCAATGTGTTTACGTATCTGGCAACACCAAGATTGTCCTGTACCGCCATTTCAAAAATGAGCATATTAATCTATCTGTATTTATTCTGAATCTAAATAAAACAGGTCGGAAATATCTGAAAACATTTTCAACCACTACTGCTGCTACTACGTACTAATAATAATAACGTCTATTGGTATCGCGCACATACCCACTCCAAGTATACATGTTCATTAAACAATAGTAAATATAATGCAATGCGTAATGAAATCTATAAAAATCATATTTTTTACATTGCGATTAAATAAGAGCACTTCTACTGAAGTGAAACAAACGTTGAAGAAATATGAAGGAACTTCAAGCGGTTCAATGACAACGTATGAATGAATATAATAACGAATAACTTGCATTCGACAATGGGACATGGTCAATTTATAGAACGAACGTGTCTAGTTTCGGTACATTAATAGATAAATAACTTAAGGCATTACGTAATTAACAAGCCACTCTCTTCCTGTATGTGTACGTGATCTACTCAATAATTGTTTTTAAAATGGTAATTTAGATATAATTCTGTCCAGTGATTATAAATGGTCATGTTTTATTGTGTTATATCTATATAAAGCAATTGTTTGTCTGCCTCCATACAAAGCAACAGGAATAATAAGAGGACTTGGTCACAGAAGGTCTTTTTTGTTTTGTTGAAATTGAAATAATTAGTAAGTGTGTTATTGGAAAATATTTTGTGTGTAACATTGACAGAGGGATATTATACTGTCTCGTTTATCTTTTCTATCAAAATACAAAAGACATGCACGTGTAGTTGTATTTTATACATTCTTTTTTTGCGTTTAATCAAATTGGACATACGGGGTCACAATCAAAATGATTGTGACCCACGTATTTTCTACGAGCACCGAAATATAGCAGTCTCGAGCAATTCAATCTCAAAGTATGTCGAATATGCACCAAATATTTCATTGTATGCTTCTGGTGGCCATTCAGTTTTGGCAGGCGTGAATTTTACTATGCTCTTAGCGGCGTATTGGTTTGTAGTAGCAATGCAATGAAGTGCTGATTGTGTGATTTTGGTGAAAATTATCCGAACAGAAAATAAAGGAGAATAGAACTTAACACTCCATTTCGTTTATTTTGAATTCGATTAATAAATGGACACAACTACAACAAAATACCATGAATGTCTTGACTACGTCAAACATGAACAGGAATATGGGTTCACTGGCGATCCAGAATATTATGGTAGGGGGCACGATAAATCGATTGTGAAATAGGAAATATATGGATATTTCTGATTGACTGTAAACGTGTATATTGTGTGTGTTATGTGTGTGTGTGAGTGTGCAGGAGGTACATTGTGGGTGTATGTTTAAGTATGAGGTTACATTTACATGAAACCAAGGTAATTTAACTGAGGAGGATGACATATTTTTTATCATTCGTCCTAATGATGATTATAAATAACAGTAACACAACAAACATAATGATACTAATGACTACGATTAGGTTTATCTTCTCTACTACTATACTTCTACTCTTGTTGCTACCACAGTACAATTGCTTTGTTTTTTATAATTATTCATATAATCATTATCAATATTTAGCATTTATCATCAATTAATGTATGTAAAAAAAAATTACTGTCATTACCCTACAATCTGATTATTACTGGGCTTTGTTGACGGATTTCCCCACTGGAAGGCGTCAGGGTGAAATTATCAGAGAGAGGGCAAAAACTAGGCGATTTTTGACAAAAACAAAAAAAAGACAAAAGAACAGGTCCTCAGGCTTTTCAAACTCTGATGTATAGTGACAATCGATGTGACGTGCAAAAAGGGGTCATCAGGTTTTCTAGAACACTAAACTATGATGCAAATCAATTTGATAGTACGTTCAAGACGTCTAGGGCGGAAAACCTGAGGAGGGGGAGATTGTCAAGATTCAAAACTCCTGTACTTTGGAAACATACCGGGCGGCCGCCGCCCTCCCCCCCCCACCCACCCCTCGCCCATGGCGCGCATCTCTGCCCTAAGTCTTTTGGTGGAATGACATTATACTAATAGTTTTATGTATATTTGTTAGCTCTGCAATTTAACACTAGATAATCATTCTTTTCACTTTTTTCAGGTTCTTCATAACTTCACTCATCATCGCATGAACCAGGCGCTTCACTTAACAATAAATTGAGGATTCGAGCGAGCGATAATCAAGAACTAAAATATATCAATGTGTTTACGTATCTGGCAACACCAAGATTGTCCTGTACCGCCATTTCAAAAATGAGCATATTAATCTATCTGTATTTATTCTGAATCTAAATAAAACAGGTCGGAAATATCTGAAAACATTTTCAACCACTACTGCTGCTACTACGTACTAATAATAATAACGTCTATTGGTATCGCGCACATACCCACTCCAAGTATACATGTTCATTAAACAATAGTAAATATAATGCAATGCGTAATGAAATCTATAAAAATCATATTTTTTACATTGCGATAAATAAGAGCACTTCTACTGAAGTGAAACAAACGTTGAAGAATATGAAGGAACTTCAAGCGGTTCAATGACAACGCTATGAATGAATATAATAACGAATAACTTGCATTCGACAATGGGACATGGTCAATTTATAGAACGAACGTTGTCTAGTTCGGTACATTAATAGATAAATAACTTAAGGCATTACGTATTAACAAGCCACTCTCTCCTGTATGTGTACTGATCTACTCAATAATTGTTTTTAAAATGGTAATTTAGATATATTCTGTCCAGTGATTATAAATGTCATGTTTTATTGTGTTATATCTATATAAAGCAATTGTTTGTCTGCCTCATACAAAGCAACAGGAATAATAAGAGGACTTGGTCACAGAAGGTTCTTTTTGTTTTGTTGAAAATTGAAATAATTAGTAAGTGTGTTATTGGAAAATATTTGTGTGTACATTGACGAGAGGGATATTATACTGTCTCGTTTATCTTCTATCAAAATACAAAAGACATGCACGTGTAGTTGTATTTTATACATTCTTTTTTTGCGTTTAATCAAATTGGCATACGGGGTCACAATCAAAATGATTGTGACCACGTATTTTCTACGAGCAACCGAAATATGCAGTCTCGGGCAATTCAATCTCAAAGTAGTCGAAATGCACAAATATTTCATTGTATGCTTCTGGTGCCATTCAGTTTTGGCAGGCGTGAATTTTACTATGTCTCTTAGCGGCGTATTGTTTGTAGTAGCAATGCAATGAAGTGCTGATTGTGTGATTTTGGTGAAATTATCCGAACAGAAAATAAGGAGAATAGAACTAACACTGCCATTTCGTTTATTTTGAATTCGATTAATAAATGGACACAACTACAACAAAATACATGAATGTTCTTGACTACGTCAAACGAACAGGAATATGGGTTCACTGGCGGATCCAGAAATAATTTGGTAGGGGCACGATAAATCGATTGTGAATAGAAATATATGGATATTTCTGATTGACTGTAACGTGTATATTTGTGTGTTTATGTGTGGTGTGAGTGTGCAGGAGGTACATTGTGGTGTATGTTTAAGTATGAGGTTACATAGTGAGCGTATTTCGGCATTGTGGGGTACCCCGCAGAATGAAACATTTTAAAATCGGTTTCAAATCACACAGTTGGGCGTGCTAAAGTGAACAGTTTTTTTTTTTTTATTCGCCCCATAATGATGTGGTAGTCTTTTGTGTATTGTGTGTCTATTGTATTGGCGGGCCTGTGCAGAGTACATGTGGTGTATGTTTAGTATGAGGTACATTGTGGCGTATTTCGCATGTGGGGTTAAAAATCATACACTCGCTATTGTTTTTATCCTTTGATGACACCGTCACACCTGGCACAACAGGGAACACCCCACAATGTAGCTCTTGTCGTGTTGTGTTGTGCCGCGCCGAGCGCGCGCGCGCGTGTTGTTGTGTGTGTGTTGGGTGTGTGTCTTTGTGTTCTCTGAGTATTTTGAAGGGCGGAGGAGACGTAGACTCTCACATGATGAGTGGGTCGCGACGGTGAAAATGTTTTGCCCATTTTAAATAAGAGTCACCCAATATTTTGAACTTTATTGTTGGTGCTTTAACACTTCTGTTTGACTTATATCTGCATAAGGTCGAGATTTTATACATCTCACAATAAATAACAGAATATCATTAAAAGTCTAATTTTGTTAAAGCACATTATGCTAAAGAGCTGGAATT
>JZLH01S0122721.1:18557-33984 GCA_001188425.1 Eucidaris tribuloides
AGAGATAATTCCGTATGTTGTGACGTAATGGAATGCTCTACTGTGACTTTTTTCACTGATATCTCTACTGCCCTCTCGGGTGCACTGACACGTCAGGCTAAATCACTGAAATGAACATGATGAAAGAAACTACCACAATAATATACAGCCATTATGTTTTTGCTATTACAAAATCTCATAACAAAATATTTAACAACCAAAAATATAAACTCCTCAAAAAAAGTTTGGAAATCTATGTTTGATCGTTTATATCTCCAGTTTCGTAGTAATAATCAATGCAAGCTTGGTATCATCGGAAAGATTATTTAATTGTCTTTAAGATGATACCCTATTTGTTATGATTATGCCATCAGGGAAAGGGCAGCATTTTAAAATGTGGTGTAAAGTGTAAATTGAAAAGCTGCAAAATGACTAAAGTTCGGTAAGTCACCCAATATTTGTTGTTGTTGATGAGTGAGTTTTCCAATGTCTCTTTGGTTGTTGTGAACATTGACATGGCTTGAAAGAAAAACCTGCACAAAAAAGCAAACAACAACAACAACAACAACAACAACAAAAAGTGTAAAAAAAACATGTATGAGCATTAAAAAACTGGACATAAGACATTTAATCTCACGGACCTTTCACCACATTAACACCACATAGTGATGAAAGAGTGTCAGGAGCTTGATTTACATGGATTTTTGTTAGAGAGAGGGTATAACGAGAATGGACTGGCTTGCATACAGCCCAGACCTCAACCCCATCAAACATTTGTGGGATCAACTCGACCGGGCTGTTCGGAAGAGAGTCACAAATGCAACGACATTAGCAGTTTTGCGTCAATTACTAATTGACGAGTGGCATGCCATTCCACAGCAACGAATCACATAGCTCATCAACGGCATTGGGAAGCGGTGCCAGGCGGTGGTGCAGGAACGTGGGTCTTCCACCCGATACTGAACTCTGATCGTGTCATTGAAATCAATGAACATTGATGAAATCAAAGATCCATGTGAAGATAAATATGAAAATATGCAAAATCAAGCCCCTGTCACTTTTTTTCTTACTTTGTTGTGTTAATGTGGTGAAATGTCTGTGAGATTAAATGCCTTATGTCCAGCATTTAAAAGCCCGTCATGTTTGTTTATTTGGTTGTTTCACTTTTTGTTGTTGTTGCATGCTTACTTGTGCAGGGGTTTCTGTCAATCCACGTCAATGTTGACATAAGAATGCACAACAATAAAAGACACGTCGGAAAACTCACTCGTCAACAACAACAAAAATCGGGTGACTTACCGAACTTTGGTCATTTTGCAGCTTTTCAATTTACACCTTTCACCAGATTTTGAAATACTGCCCTTTCCCTGATGGCATAATCATAACAAATAGGGTATCATCTTAAAGAAAATTAAATAATCTTTCCGATGATACCAAGCTTGCATTGATTATTACTACGAAACTGGAGATATAATCGATCAAACTCAGATTTCCAAACTTTTTTTGAGGAGTTTATATCTGAAAATATATTATGTTGTAAATTGTCAAATTTTGAGTATTCATCAAATTTTTCTTTATCGTGCCCTACCCAAATCGTTGGGTGGACTCTTCTTTTGAGACCGGCCAAGGAGGGCATGATATTAGCCCTTTATCCAGTTTGTAATAATTATTGCAGTGAGTCTTGGATAGTGATGATTAAATTGTTAAGCGAATAAATACATTTTAAAAACATGTTAACGTAAATAAGTTAAATGAAATACAATAGACTTCAACGATTATAATTTAAGATACAACGTCAGAATGTCATCAATATATATAAACCCCACGATCATTTCAAGAATTGTGAAAAAAACACAAACTATTTGATTTCAGAACGAAATCCACGGCCTTGAGTCAGTTTGCTGTGGTAGCGAAGGAAACTATACCGGGGGGGGGAGGGTCCGCTCTCACACCGCCTGTCTCCCACCCGTGTCCAACAACCCAGAAATGCACTCCTAAACGGCGTACCTGTATAACCAAATTTGCAACGCCTAAATGGCGTAACACATCAGAAAGCTACCCTAAGTGGCGTGACTCCCAGGAAATCCACCTTATTCTGATACCTGAGTGGCGTGAACAGGGAATCCACTAATTTGATACCTAAGTGGCGTAAACAGTAAAATCAACTAATTTGATACCCCATCCAAGTGTCCTTCTCATCTTTTACATTCATTGTACATTGCGCAACCCGAAAGAGGTTCACTTAACAATTCATAAATAATCTCCTAATTATTCAAATGTTCATGTTGGAGATGTATATTACATCCCAAAAAATTTGCACCCCTAAATGGCGTAATCTTACATAACAAATTAGTATCCTAAATGGCGTGACATGTTAGAAAAGGTACCCTAAGTGGCGATTGCCAGTGAGCGGTGCTGGAAAAGCTACCTTTTTCCAAAAGACGTCGACGACGCCCGAGTGCTGGAAAAGGGACCCTTTACGACGCTTTTTCTGGACGCGGGTGCGTCGCAGGCCGTGTGAAGAGCGACCCCCCCCCCCCCGGAACTATAAGGCACCTGGAAATTAATAGATAGATAGATAGATAGATAGATAGATAGTAGATAGATAGATAGATAGATAGATGATAGATAGATGTATATGCAAATCTATTTTGCCGTTGTCGGTAAATTTGGGTGTCTTTCCCACCACATATCAAAACGCTGGCTACACTACTGATCAGGAAAAAAATTCATTTAAGAAGACTTTCATTTGCATGTCATCATTCAGGGCGCCCAACGCCGGCATTGGGAATCTGACCAAAATTAAAGGGGTTTTTGCGCATTTTTTTTCAATCCAGGTAATATCTGATCTTCGGATTTCACAAGCAAGTCCTTTTTGAATAGCCTCATGGATCATGTTTTGCTGTGTTATGGGAGGGTTGCAAATGAGATTCACTACCTTTAATGAGTTTTCAACTACCCTCTTCTTGTACTACTAGAGTGACATTTTCGGAATAGCTGGTTTCCATCATACCGTAACGGTAAATTCTTGACAACTCGTAGGCAGGGATTTCACCGTAAGTTTTCTGGTTCACTGTAATTTTTACCGGTTTTTCACCGTAAAAACGCACATTTTTAGTGTGTTTTTTACCGTAAAATTGGGTCTACCGTAAAAATTGCATTGAAATTACCGTAATTATTTTTACGGTTTTCCAAATTGCTGTAAAAAGTAGCATGTTTGATAACGGAGATTTTTGCTCTGCAACTCATCAGGTTATCACGCAGATAAGAACAAAATTGCAAGAAAAACCAACTATACTGAAAGCTAAAGTTGACATCTATTGTTAAAACAGACGCAATGCGAGGACAAACTCTTTTTGTCTGCACAAAAGAGGGTCCCGAAAAAAAATACGGTATTGTGAGTGTAATTCATGAAATTTAGGGTGTTTTTTCACATTTTTCGCCCCCCCCCCCCTCCTTCCCCCAAGTTTTCGCCCTCCCTAAAAATGTTACCTTGGCGCCAAACTGCCCCTGCTCCTGAACACGTGCATTACACTCCATAATGGGACTGGGAAAGCTACTGATAGGTAAAACAGAAACACGGATCCATAACATTTGACATGGTTTCTCCCAGGTTTACTATCTCTTTAAAGATTGTGTTTGGGATTTGCAAGTCCATTACTTCCCTTCATTATCAATACCAAACGGAAGTTTAGTACTTACAAATGGTGTGTTGAAAGTATGAGATCCATACGTCTTGAATTTGTTGTTTTATGAGAAAAAGTAATAACGATATGTTACCAGAATATTGTTCATTCCGCGAGTTTAAATTTTGCTCAAATTGCGAATCGCGGTTATGTGTACGTTGGCATGACCAGCGGGGCACACTGATTGGTTAAACGGCTAAACTCTGCGCAACTTTCGGCTAACGGCTGATCAGACAATTTGGAACGGCCCGTGCAGTTAACGTCACTGTAAAGTTTTGAAGTTTAAATGTCCAGATTGTCACCAAAGCTACGTATTCTACCCAAAGGTTCTATGACAGGTGTTTATTTATACTAATCTTCACATTGTGAACAATTTGAGCTGATTTCGTTCATTTTGCCGTTTTCTGACGTGCAAATCCCGTACTCTGTCTTTAAAGTTGTCCTGTTAGTCTATTTACACAAACATCTTTGCGCGATATAGGCCAAAAAGGAATCTTCCTTCTTCAATATCCGTTTAGCATCTGAATTGCGCTGGCTTTTTAAATTTAAACCTCCCTCGTCCGATACCGTGATTTAAAGATAATATTGACTTGCAGTTGACAAATTAGTATTTGTATGAAAAGACCGATTCTCAAGTCGGCTCATCAATAGATTATTGGGAACTTGCCAGGATGAACACTGCATTGGGGGATATTTCCAACTGCATGACTTTGTACTTGAACTAAGGTAACCAAAACCACGACAATCCAGGGTGTCACGTAGCCGAGCGGTGATCATAATCATAAACCTAAGTCAACATGCATGATCGCATGACATATCAAAGCACACGTATTATATTCTCCCATATACATAAAGCGACCAAGCAGACCAGACGATCGTTGCACGTCGCGAGCATATACACTCGGGCTAACGGTATACTGTTACTGTAGGCTTAATGACGAAGAACTCTTTCGAACTTGAGGAAGCGGATTATGAAGTGATGGCGCCTAAGCGGCAGGAGGAGGAGGGGAAAGGTACGTGGCGCACTTCATCCGTGGTCGCTCTGTGTGTGGTTATCATCGCTGTCGTTGCGACCCTGTGCACTACGCTTACCTACTTTCTCCACCCCGACTACAACCAGAATCCACCCCAAACCGATCCACCCAATCCTGTACCAGAAGTCAGAATCAACTGCATAGCTGGCCGAGATGAAGAAACTACTGAAGAGTTGTGCGCTTCCCGTGGTTGTGTCTGGGGAACACCTCGCGTTTCCGGTGAGCCACCATGCTTCTTCCCCGGTAACTACGGAGCATATCAAGTCAAAAAGGAAGAAAGTACAGATTGGGGTAGAAGGTTGCGCCTGGAACGAAAACCTGATCTCCCTTCTCTCTATGGAGACGACGTTTCAGTACTAGGCGTTGATATCGAGTACCAAACAGATGAACGACTTCATTTTAAGGTAAGGATCATTTCATTATGACGTAGATCCTGGTAGATGCTAAAGTGTATACATCCTACCCCTCCGTATAAATTGCCGTACAGAGGGTCTGTGTCGTTTTTGTGCTTGTATCATTAATAAGATATCAGTTCCAGTTAATAGCCTCTCAAATATCAATACTGAAGAACCCAAACATTATGTTCAACATACTGCACAACAATCTTTAATTTCGGTACTTCAATACTTGAGTGAAAAAGCGGTGTCAGTTTCCAGATAGCATCCGGATACGGGGCACTATTAAGTGTATATCCTCTGATGTATTCATAAAGTATACATATTCGAAATACAAGCACAGATTTTACCTCAAAGGCTTGCCTCAAAATGTGTGTTTTTATAACCTGCTCCTCATCTAAACCCGGTAATGATCATTTTATTCTCTGCTAGAGCTGAACTTTGAGTCGACATAGTCAATTTTTTTATTTTCATGTAGGCTATTAGAAAGTTCAACCTTTTTTCTACCTAAATATGAAATTTGGAAGCATGGATTAAAGTTGAAGTGTTGAAGTGGTATTTTTGTTTGCAATTTTCAAAACCCATGTTTTCCTAACTTTCCATCTGAGAATGAGAAAAAAAGGTGCAAGTTCAAGCTCAGTGACATGATTGGGAGAAATAAATAATGCCTTTAGAACCAAACTGGTTGAAAGATAAACCAAATGTACACTAGCTGGAGTGGATCTCCTTGCTGGAAAGATTTGTCTTGAATTTGTTTACTTAAGGAGAATCAAGCATGAACAGTTAAATTTTATCGGGGCACGATAGATTTAATCCCCATAGAAGGCTACAATACAAATTTGTATGTTACTAGGCACACTAATGGACATTATTTTAAAATGAGTCAACTTTTGACTGCAAAATTTTCACAGTAGAATCCCTGCATAGTTTACTTGATTCTAGAATAGTTTTAACCTCAAGTTGAGGACTACCCCCAATCATGTCATTTACCTTTAAGAAATGACCAACATATTTCATTTTTTTGTGTTGTTTCATGCTTTATCCGACATATATTTGTATATTTGGTATCATTGGAATGATCTGAGTGAAAACGATCGGATCTTGATATAATTGTTTTTTATTTTAGATAGCAATCATCAAATAAATACATATTTTTGACTAACAATGCTCGTGTTACAAAGGCGTTGCTATAGTATAATCAATAGTGTTCTTAAACAGCGGTGTTGCCAATCTGCAAGGCCCTGAATACTGTCCTATATTTGAGCTTCTGTAACATTTGCTATAAGTATAGGCCAGCTGTGGCATTGATATGATCATAAAAAAGACCTTCTTAGCCTTCTTAATAGTGTGCATAGTTTGAGTGCAATCTGACAATCTTCTATAGTAGGCCTACAGCCAGGGAGTTCTAAATTCCTTTTGTTGTTCCTGCGTACAATGCAAAGCCGTTTTTCTTCAAACGCGACATTCAAATGGTTCGCAGATTTTCTCTCTAATTTCAAAGGATTAGGGATGTCCATTTTTTTACAACTTATACGTAACTATAAAGCTGTAAATCTCTCCTATCAGAACCTGATATAAACTTAAACATCATGTCTGCGACCTTTTGTTCCTTTTGGTTTTGCCCCGTTACACACAGTGACAGCAAACTTAGAATGTTAATGGTTTCCTCGATTCGGGTGCCGCGCTCCTGCCTCCTCGGATCGGGTGCCGCGCCTCTGAGTCCTTATCGCATATACACCAGACTCGTGTCCATTGTCGAGGGAGTTGACATCAGTGGTCCTACTTCATCTGGACAACGCCCTACCTATTTAATAATTGTCATGCTTATCTATGGTTTCATTCTTATTCCTCACCCATTATACTCTTCTTAGCTTCCATTTATCCCTAAACATGAAGAAAGAATTGCCTGAAGAGATTGTTAAGATGATGATGACCCCATATCCACCATTGAGGACATTTTTTTGACGGGCATGATAAAACCCGGGGTCCTGAAGCTGCAGCACTGATTTTGCTTTAACATTTCCCATAGACCTCGAGACGAGATAACTCGTGTCAACACTTTCATCCAACTTTCGTAATTAGGGCCCACTGGTACTAATTTGTTATGTATACTGTAGTGTTACATAAAAATGAGACAATTAGATATCGGGAAAATATTAATTGTAGTATATTTGATGCGATATCAAAGTGTTTTCACCACTTTTTCGATACCAACAGATATATGGCGATGAGTCACGATTTGAGGTTCCTGTCGACATGCCTCAACGACCGAAAACCAGAGCAGCGGATCCCAAGTACGACATCACCTACACCCTGGATCCTTTCACGCTGACCATTACCCGTGTATCTACCGATCAAGTTCTGTAAGTACGCACATTTTATTCGTAGCTGTTAGAATATTATCAGATTCTGGGGTCAATTTTTGCCTGTCAGTGGTGTAGAGAAGAAAGGTTGTAAATCCTTTGGCTGGTATTCTTCGCATGTTGTAGCCTAGTTTATACAACAATACTTTCAGCTTCTACCAACATTATGTGTTTTGCTGACTAGCTTTCCTCCACTCCTGTGAACTTTCTCAAGCCAAATGGATTATTTCCACGGTTGAAAGTTGCCTGCTGTTTAGAGATCACTGGAGCAAAATATTAGTGATAATTTGTATCCAGAATCCCGTCTCAGTGCGGGCTTAGTTTTTTTTTTTATCCAGATGGCCTCTTCGACCTTTCTAGGCCAAAATTTTGTTTCGAAGTGGGATCATGTGTACATCATCACAATTAATGTTTCGTCCAGAATCAAAGGCATGTTTAGCGATTTCTGAAAGGCTAAGGCTATTGAGTCTAAAGACTCTTCGATGTTCCTTTATATGGTTATTTATATCGCACTAAATACTAAATACAAAGTTTCATAGTGCTTTACAAAAATTAATAATAAAGGAACTTACATAACTAAAATACGAATAATACTTTACTAAGAATGAATCTAATTCGACCAAAAATAAAACTCCTTGATTACTTATTTAACATACACATTGCTAATACAAATAGATAAATCGAAACAATAAATAAACAGGTTTTCAAAGCTTTCTTAACGTTGGATACGGGAACCGGATGTGTTCTGTGTTAACTCTATGGGATTTTCAGAATCTCGTAGGCAACGGGTTAATGTTTCCAAGGATGGAGCTTGAAGAATGGGGAGGGTTAAGGCATTCCAAAGGCTTTCCAAGCCACGACGTTACTGTTTTTTTTTGCGTGGAGGTGTGTGTGTGTGTGTGTGTGTGTGTGTGTGTGTGTCTGGTTGTCTGTCTGTCTGTATGTATGTATGTAGGTAGTATGTCTGGTTGTCTGTCTGTATGTATGTAGATATGTAGGTATGTACGTGTGTGTGTGTCTGGTTGTCTGTATGTATGTAGGTATGTATGTGTGTCTGTGTGTGTGTGTCTGTGTGTGTGTGTGTGTATGTATGTATGTGTGTGTGTATGTGTGTGTGTGTGTGTGTGTGTGTGTGTGTGTGTGTGTGTGTGTGTGTGTGTGTGTGTGTGTGTGTGTGTGTGTGTATTTGTGTGGGTCCGTGTGTGTATGTGAATTTTTAGTCAATCCCCTTCCAATCCAAACTACGCAACCTAACCTCCGAGCTGTACGGCGATACAAATATGGCGGCATCTTGTCTGCCTTCTTACTTCTTGCGGCTCAAGTTTAACGTCGTATTTACCCAGGGTAGCCTCTTCAGTGACAAACACTGCTCTATCAAACGCAGCATATGGCTTTTGCCCTACATTATTTTTGTTGGTACGTTTATGACCAAACAAAAGGCATCTTACGTATGTGTACATAACTTCAATAAAAAAGGCCTACATTTATACAGTTGTTCCCCCGATAGCAAAAGTCCGCCTACATAGACCAAACTGTTGGATGGTACACGAGTGGAGCAGTTATTTTAACTATGGTGGATTCCTTTAAAAAAAATGGAATCTGTTGTAATTAAGTGGTACAGTTGTTCCCCCGATAGCAAAAGTCCGCCTACATAGACCAAACTGTTGGATGGTACACGAGTGGAGCAGTTATTTTAACTATGGTGGATTCCTTTAAAAAAATGGAATCTGATGTAATTAAGTGGTATCATCACTGATCTCCATCAGAAAGTTCCACATGCCCCCTCTCTCTACCCCCTTCCTCTCTCTTATTAGTCTAATCATTATACGAGGCACCTGGAACGAATGAATCGTTTGGATTAACCCGCATTGTTGAATGGCAGGCTAGCACTAGCGGCAAATATGAAGGATTGTACATGTATACGGTACAGGTAAATAACACATTTCTTTCTAATAAGAAATATTATGTTGACCCAAAATTTTATATAACCTTAAATACTAGGAAACTTTTTCTTGTGTGGGTACCGCGTGAGGTAGGACCAATTTGCAGGTTTCATGGAAGTTTCAGCCTTTGAAATCTTGTTTAATTGGAATCAGTCTCTTAACATAATTTTAGTAGTATGGGAACACGAACAATCACATTGATAAGAAACTAATTTTGCGTGCGTGTCTGTGTGCGTGTCTGTGTGTGTGTCTGTGTGTGCGTGTTTGTGTGTGTGTGTGTGCGTGTGTGTGCGTGTGTGTATGTGCGTATGTGTGTGGGGGGGTGTCTGTGTGCGTGTCTGTGTATGCGTGTCTGTGTGCGTGTCTGTGTATGTCTATGTGTCTCTATGTCTGTGTATACCTGTGTGTTTGTGTACACAGATCAAGAAACAATGAAAAACATTTATAATCACATATTTACACTTTTTTTATTAGCGCGCAAATTTCATTTAAGGGTGTATCCAGGATTTTTTTCTTGTGGGTCGTAATTATATTTTTGGACCTTTTCACAATGAAAGAACAGCAAGATGTAAAGAAAATGTACGTGATCAATCATTGTGAAAAGGGCCATCAAAAATGTCTTTTGAAAACTGGGCCCTTTTTTTTTGGGGGGGGGGGTGGAGTGGTTAGATGTTACGACCTCCGAGCCCCCCCCCCCCCCTTTGTATACACACCGTCACCTACATTCAATCAGTCAGCAAATGCCTTTTGCCCACATTTGTTGGGTTGTTTATGACCAGGCCAGAAACATTTATTGCATTGTTATCACTTGCACATAACTTCAATCAAACATTGATGCAAGTCGTTCAACCAATCGCAAAGTCCGTCTACGTGCACCAAACTGTCACATGGTACACTAGCAGTGCCGTTATTTTGAATTATGGCGGATTCCTTCATTTAATTGTCGCTTCATTGGAGATTACCATGAACTTCAACTTTGACGTGAAGGTGTCATCAGGACATCCTTGAAGTCCAGTGGTAAAATAAGACCCCCCCCTCCCCCCCCCTACCCCCCCCTCCCCATACCTATATCTCGCCCTTTGTAGTCAAGTCATTATACGAGGTACTTGGAGTAAATTAATGGTTTGGATTAACCCACCTTTGGGAGGCGTCGTGGCGTAGTGGATAACAGCTTGGCTTCCCGATCTAGAGGTCAGTGGTTCGAGCCCACGTCATGGCGGTTGTGTCCTTGGGTAAGACACTTTATCTCCATTACCCCGTCAGTCAGATAGGACGTAAATCCGGAAGTCCCGTGTTGAACACCTCAGCACGTAAAAGAACCCACACACTTCATCAAAAAGAGAAGGGTGAAAACCCGGTGTGATGGCCATTTCAACACTTTCAACATTATTCGGGCCCCTTCTATGGTGCGTTGTATAGATGCTGCCTTGTAAAGGATGGCCAAATATGTAGCGCTTTGGGCCTAATGGGAAAAGCGCACTATGAATAATAATAATAATAATAATAATAATAATAATAATAATAATAATAATAATGATGATGATAATAATGATAATAATAATAATAATAATAATAATAATAATAATAATAATAATAATAATAATAATAATAATAATAATAATAATAATAATAATAATAATTGTGAATGGCAGCTCACAGTATAGCAGCAAATATGAATGACTGCAGGCAGCCAAGTCATTTCTTTTTAATAATAAAGATTGCATTGACCAAGAGTTTATGTCATCTTATAAACCATTTATCGGAAATAGGAATGGAATATTCCTTTTGTGTACCATTTTGGGTAGGAGCCAATATAGGGAAGTTTCAGCTTTTGAAATCACGTTTAATTGGAATTAGTTTCATCAATTATTTGTAGTAATATGGGAATACAAACAGTCAAATTGATAAAAAAAATATTTGTGTGTTAACAGATAAATAAAGCATATAGACATTTGTAGTTACACGTGTACATCTTTCTCACTAGCACTTAAATTCCATTTAATTTTTGCGGTTAAGCTATCATCCACATTTAATCAGCATATGACTGTTGCCCCACATTTTTATGGTATGTTTATGACCAAACCAAAAATATTTATGAGCGCAAAAAGTTATCTATTCGGCAAACATTATCTTGGTCGTCAAATTTCGACGGTTGGAATGTGGCTATAATGTTACGACCAACTGTGAAACGTTGTATGGCAAGCGTAAACAGGCGCGGGGGCTTTGGGTGCTTAAGCCCCCTACCCCCCCCCCCCCAAAAAAAAAACTCGACTTAACGTACCCCTACCCCCACAGAAAAATGACTACAAGACCCCCCCCCCAAAAAAAAAATAAATAAAATAAATAAATAAATAAATAAATACAAAATAAATAAATAAATAAATAAATAAATAATAAAACATCGGACGAAAATGATTTGCAATGAAAATACTACTGAATAATCTGAAGCGATCTAGAACGCACATAAAGGCAGGGCATCTCTTTTGCATGGCTTAAAATTAACATTGTATAAATACAATGGCATTTAGAAGAAAATGCCATCTGGGAACCTTGAGCAAAATATACGAGCTAGAAACTCAGTTTTAGTGGAATTATAGTAACCATTAGACTCTGATTCGAATTTTTTTCTCGGGAGAAAAAAAAAATCCTATCATAGAACGTACACTAAAGAGCCGTTATTTTTCTTTCGTATTGTTCAAATTCTAGGTAATTACTGACCTCCAGATTTCACAGACATGTCCTTCATCAATAGACTGAAGGCATGAGTTATCTTTTTCTGGTATGCGGGGATATTTGCAAATGAGATCCACTGCCTTTAAATATTGATAGAAAGAAAATATATAAATTTTAAAATGTGTATTTACCATGCTCAGAAACACGTGTTTTTTTATCCGTTTTTTTTTTTTGCAAAAAGTTCTCTCCAATGTTCGGTCGCTTTGCTCCCTCGACCACCCATTTACATTTTTTCACATAAGGCTACTTCCTGTACATCTTTTTGAAAACCTGACTACAATTCCCATAATCTTCATAAAATGTACCTTTAAAATACGTATTTACAATGCTTAGAAACGCGTATTTTCTGTGCGTATTTTCAAAAACTTCCTACCGTGGGTTCTCCCTCCCACACCTTTCCCCCACCCCCTAGTAAGTATCAATACCCAATTACAGTTTTTCACATACTTCCTATACATCTTTTTGAAATCCTGAGTCTTCATAAAATATACTTTTAAAATATTTCAAACGTTCAAAAAAAGTTCAAAGTTTATTGCCACGTGATTCAAATAACGATAAAAACACGGTTACAATCGTATGCATGTAGCAACGTGAGTAAAAACAAATCATACAATCCCAAATTACTGCACATAACAAAAAACAACAACGCAGGACTCAAATTCCCAACAAACAAAAAAACGAATATGATATAATATGACCATGTGGGGGATCAACAAAAAGTCATTAATGACCTATCGTAAGGTTGATCCCGAGATAAAAATTGCAAATTTATGAAATATACATTACGTATATTAAAAGTATTTATTTACCTTGCCTAGAAAACACTTCTTTTCTATACGTATTTTGAAAAATTTCCTAGGGGCGGGGGGTATTTTACCTTCCACAACCTCCTCCCGCTCGGTCGTTTCGCTCCTTCGCAAGTACTAATACCCAATTAGTTTTTTTTTACATACTTTCTTGCATCTTTTGGAAAACTGACTATACTCATATAGCATACTGTACTTCACAAAATGTATGCCTTTAAAATAAGTATTTACCATGCCAAGAATCACATCTTTGAAGTCGTATTTTGAATTTTTGTTCCTGCCGTTGGAGGGGGTATCCCCCATTCACATCCTCCCCCGCTCGGTAGATTCGCTCCCTCAGCAAGTATGACTACCCTGCAGTCCCTAATCTTGCTTAACCATGCCTAGAAACCCGTCTTTTCTATGCGCATTTTTACAAAGTTGTTTCCGTGGGAGAATTTTTTCGCGCCCTGGATCAGGTGAATCCGATCAACTTACGATTTTCACTTTTTTAAAGCACTAAATAATCATTTTGAAATACAATTTTTTTCAGGGCTTCATTTTTAGACCTCATCAAAGACGCTTGGAGCATGGAGGATTAGGCCTGTATAGCTCACATTTTTTTAACTGTGGTAAATGTTAGCCAGTAGCTATAATATTATATTCAGACATGCATTTATGACCTTCATGTGAAATGAAAGATTTTCACTAACATTATGATTTCAACGGATCATGTGAAAGAGTTCATGGATGTGTGCATGAATAGGTTCTCGGTATTTGTGAACTTATTTCCTTTTCCATTGATGTCCAACTAAACATGACACCACACTGGAAACATTGTTATAGAGCACACAGGTCATCAGTGCAGTGTTTCTCTTTGTACAAACCGTACCCTTTAACAGCGTGTCCCAGAAAAAGGTCCCTCTTGTAGACAAGAAAATAATTACCAAAATCTGCGTTTTATACTCAATTAAGTTTGCATATTTAAAAAGCTCATTCATTTCTTAACTTCTGTGAAATTTCATTGGTCTGGCTTCATTGGTTTTGAATACACATCCATTATGTGACAGCCAGTGCTTTTCAGTCCATTCCAAGTTTGCAGTGCTTCATCAATGCATCAACTTGAATGGTAATCAGGTGGAAGGTTGTGCAGGAGAGAGGACAAACTTTATGGAACACATCCTATGAAAGCAAACATGACCAGTGGAACTGAATTTTGATTGGTTTCATTTTAAAAAGTGAATGAACTTGACTTCAGTACTTAATTACAACAAGAACACAGTCATTGACATAAAGTGAAGCATGAATAATGCATGGTATGTCTGTAGTGCTGCATTTTCTTTTTTAGCTAAACTTGGAATAGGCCGAAAACACCCGCTGTTACATAAAGAACCTGTATATTCAAAAACCAACGAAGCGAGACCTTTGAAATTTTCACAGGAACTACAAAATTAAATGCTTACTTTCTAAATATGTAAACCTAATTGAGTATAAAACTTGATTTTGGTAATTATTCTGTTGTCTACGAGAGGGATATTTTTTGGGACACGCTGTTATATGCCACAGGTATGAAGAGTTGCATCGCGATCATGAAAATATCGCTAGAAAATATTGATAGGTCAATGCTACATGCATGCTGTATATGTCGTGTGCATGGTTTTTTTTTTTTGTTATTATTATTATTTATCGATGTAGTACATGTACATGTACATATCAATTTTGTTTTCAGTTGTCAAACTTAAAGGAAAATACCACGATTCGGGGTAGTCCTCAACTTGGGCTGAAGCTATTCTCGAATCAAGTAAACTATGCAAGGATTCTACCGTGAAAATTATATGGTCACAAGTTGACTCGTTCTAAAATAACTGTCATCTGTATGCCTTGTGGCAGGCAAATCGGTTGTGTAGCTTTCTATGGGATATATTTATATCGAGGCTCAAGAGAAATAGAATACTGGTATGTTCATGCTTAATTATCCTTAAGTCAACGAGACAAATCCCTCCAGCTGGGAGACCCACTGTAGCTGATGTTTAGTTGGTATATTTTTCAATTCATTTGGTTCTTGAGACATTTTCAAGTGTTCCCAATCATGTCATTAGCCTTTTATTACCGATATAAATGTTTAATAAGGTTTAGTTGAACTCGTCATATTGCACCCCATATCCTGAAAGATGATTTATGACAAATGAAACTGATATCATAACCCGTCGGAGACATATCCCGAGTATACTCGTGAGGGCTTGACAAAATCAACGGGTCTCGAGTTAAATTGCACCGATTTCTTTTGATGTATCCTGCAGTCGTGCGTAAAATGTTGTCTTCTGGTTTGGGGGTGGGGGTGGGGTGGTAATCTACAAAATGTAAGATATTCAAAATGCAGTAGAGATCCGTACCATAGTTTGGCGTCATTAGAAACAGTCTACCGTAGTGTGTAACATTGTGGGCGCATATTCAATCATCTTTATTCGAATTCACAATTAAAGATATAACACAACACCCAGGACCCGAG
>JZLH01S0122739.1:65194-80783 GCA_001188425.1 Eucidaris tribuloides
CTTTAATCCATACCATATAATGTATACAAACATAACTTGTTTTATAACTGCTGGCCCATGTTCCAAAATGAACTTCGAACATGACTGCATATCTTCATAACTGCCCCGGGCCCATTCTCCAAAATGAACTTGGAACACATGACTGCATTGTGTCAATATAATTAACCCATGGACCCTGCACTTTCGAATGTGCGGTATACGCGAATAATACAAGGGGTGGAGGGGCGTGTGCCTCCGTAAAATTGCAAAAAAAGACCTACTTTTTAGCTGTTATTCGGCTGGCAATTTTGCCGCGAAAACAAATCATGGCTGCCATAATTTTGCGCCCCATCCCCCCCCCCCCCAGCGAAATTTCGGCTGCTATTTAGCCGCGAATTTGGCCGTGAAAAACAACTAGCCGGCAAAATTTCCTGACGGATTTCAAGCACCGATCACCGCCCACAACCCCCCCCCCCCAACCAGGGCCCTGGGAACGATTTTGTCACCGGTGGTGCCAAAATACTTTTTCGCGGCCAAAACAAAAAATTTCACAGCCAAATTTGAAGAAAATAGGGGGCACCGCCCCTGGACGACGTATAATGCTATACATCATGACATAAACGAGTTTTTGCAGGCCTGAAAAATTTCTGCAGCACCCCCAGCACCCCCGCTTCCCAGTAAAGTAAAAATGTCAGAAGTAAAAATGTCAGATGTAAAAATGTCAGGGGTAAAAATGTCAGAAGTAAAAATGTCAGAGGTAAAAATATGCAGAGATAAAAATGTCAGAGGTCAAAATGTCAGAAATAAAAATGACAGAGGTAAAAATGTCGGCGCTAAAAAAAAGTCAGAAGTAAAAATGTCAAATATTCTTTAAAAGTTCAAGAATCTCAAGAATTTAGGCGAGCAGACATTTTCTTTTCGTATAAATGTTTTATTTTCAAAGTTAACTAACACTTCATAAGGTCAGTTAACAAATTAAATCTCTTCCGCACCAATACCACTGGGAGGAAATGGGCATGGTGAATCTTGTCAGCCCGAGTTCTTGTAGATTTTCCATTTTTTATGCACTACATAATCATTTTGAAATACAATGTTTAGGGCTTTATATTTAGACCTTATCAAAGACGCTTAGAGTATGGAGGATTGCGTAGCTCACGTTTTCCTAACTGTTGTCAATGTTACCCTGTGGCTTTAACCTATATCATTATATTGAAACAGGTAGCGCATACAAACGGTAACAGAACAAGTACTTGCTTGTGCAGGATTTGACTAACTCGATAGCAAAGTTCCATTACCGATCAATTCATATAATGCCTCGTTTTACGAGTTTGCCATATTCAGACATTTTCATAGAAGTGATTATGGGCATTTTATGACACCCTTTACCCAACATTTGGCTCCTACATGAATATGCTTTGATATAATTTTTAGTTTTTGGTAATGTCAATTCTCTAGACTGACACCTACTTCACTACATCAAGCAAAATCATGAGACATGTTTCAGTGAGTAATAACAAGAATTTCAATTATGGTTAGTTACGTTACATGAAGAGGACATGGGAAAAAATGACAAGTCTTTGTTCTGAAAGTTTCCTCAACCTGGGTTCAACTGAAACAAACTGTGGTATTCATGCCATTTCTGATGTCTTGATAAGTAAATTTAATGTATAACTTATTGATAAAAATCGTTTCATTTTTAATTACAACAATAAACATGGTTAGCTACGTTACAGTTAGTTACGTTACATTTTGTCCATCCACACAAATTGTGTTTATTTATGTCTTTTTCAGATAGTATGCATATGAGGAGAGGTTCCATGATATGGTCAAAGGTCATACTTTGAGGTCAGAGCTCAACGGCTTCTATATTTTATACAATGAGAGGTATAACTTCCGCCTGCGAAACAGATATTATTATGATTATTACTGGCATAAATTCACATATGTTAGATTTTAGGAATGACAAAAAACACGTAGGTTTGTAGTAAAATCTACTCAACATCAAAGATCCTTGAACTTTTCTCTTCAGAATAATGGGAATTTTCTCTTTGTAGATATTCATCATATTATACGTTAGAGGTTAATCCAATTAAATACCATCCTCATTTGTTATTTTCTACATCCCTGAGACCTTTATTATCTTATCAAACAACCAATTCATTTTACACAATATTGTTTTAAATATGGGCCTTTATTAGTTTCATAAATATGCATAATAAATGTGTCTTCACTTAAAGAAGATACATGAAGCTTGAACATATCAGAACGAGACATTAACTCTTAACATGCCAGAGAAATGACAGCTCTATGGACATGATGAGTAGTATGTGATGCATATTTCACCTTTGGCACTGAAGGAGTTAAAATATATCTCACAAATACTCCTATGCAGTGGCGTATCTAGGGGGCAAGGGGGCATGCACCCCGTATATACGCCATTTTCCGGGGGCACACAGACTGAAAAAGTTAGAAAAAAAACCCTGAAAGTTACGTAAATCTAATGAACATGCAACAACTGAAGCCACCGCGTCAGAAGGTGGAAGGGGTGCGATTTCAGCGATTACCCCGGGCGCAGTTTTTCCTGCAGTACACCACTGTTCCCATGTGGTAATCTTTATAAGGAAGTATTTGTAAGGAAGTACATAAAATAAATTGATACCCATAATGTTAAACAATTCTGAATTCAAAATGTAGATTGAAGCAAACCCTTTTTTCAGAGTTGGACAAATGAATTGTACTGTACGGTTGCTAACTTTTGGTATTATTGTATCATTGTGGAGCTCTGATTAAAAAAATCAAGCTTTGACTGTTTGATAATTACTCTATATGACAATGCTTACATCTCAAATAATCACCCTACAACAAACAAACAATTTTCAGAACTTCTCTTTTAATTCTTATCAGAGGCACTGATCGAATGATGGATTATGCAGTCCAGTTGTTGTTTTATTCATTTATTTATTTATTTATTTATTTATTTATTTATTTATTTATTTATTTATTTATGTATGTATTTATCTATTTATTTATTTATTTATTTATTTATTGCTTTTTTGGTATTTACAGTGCCTATATTTATTTAACTTGATGTTGGACAATAATTTTTACTAGCCTTCTTTTGTTGGTTTTCTCCTGTAGCCTGTTTTCACTGTTGAAATATCCAGTTTAGTGTAGTATACCGAAGTATGTAAACATCACTCGTCTCTTGGGTAAATCGTGGTATTACATATTGTATACTTTTTAATATGTACATGAAATATTTTTAACATGTATTTCGAAATAAAACATAAATTGAAATTCATGTGTTCTGATTTTGCTCATGTTCCTGTTCCTTCTATTTCCTGTCTTAATGATTATTTTCATGCTTTATTTCCCCCAGGTATAGAAGTTGAGGACGTAGTAGCCTGTAGTGCCGATAACGTTGGTGGCGCTGTTTATCATGACGTTTGGTTGGATTACTTACTTGGAATTTGAATTACAGTTTGATGGCTGTATTTGGGCAGGTTTTAGGAAGTAGTGCGGTACTGTCCAAAATTCTTATATTGTCGCGGGGCTTGTACGAAACTAGATTTTTTTTCATGTCCTAAAATGTTCTCTTTACGAGGAGGTTCGAAAGGCATCGTTAAACAAAGTTTTCAGGTAAAATCTGAGTTTCATGATAATTCTCAATGCTACTAGTGTCTCTGGTAAGGTATGAACATGAAATCCTGAAAAACTGCAAGTCAAAACCATCATTAAATAGCCTGTAAACATTGAGAATCAAAAGGTGACCTTTACAGCATAGACTATTGTGCTATTTTTCCTCCTCGGATATTGATTATGTATGGACATTATTTGTACATAATTTTAGAGACGGCATAACTGTCTAAAGTTTTGTGTTATACCGTGTTTATTTGTCCTTTCAAACACAATCATGTTTTCGGGTTTTCCGTCCGTCCTTCCGTTACCGGTTCTCATAACCGCGATAAATGAAGAACAGCTGATCGGATTTTGATGAAACTAGGACCAAGTATGAACTATGGGGCAACAATGAATTGAGTAGATTTTGGAGCTCAAAGGTCAAAGGTAACGGGACCTAAAATATATCTAATTTGGGCTCATTACTGTGATAACTTCAGAATGGCTGATTGGATTTTGATGTAGCTTGGGTGAAATATTTATTATAAGGCACCAATGAACTGATTAGATTTTGGAGCTCAAAGGTCAAAGGTCCTGGGCATAAAATATGTCTGAATTGGGCTCGTTACCGTGATAACATGAGAACGGCCGGTCGGATTTTAATGTAACGTGGGTTGTTGTTTGTTTTATTTCCGTATCCGTAAAAAAAGATCAATACAATATATACATATATAAAATACAAAGAAAGAATTATTACATAGTGTACAGAAAACGGTGGAAAGCCCATTTCAGAATCATTAACAAAATGATTCTGTTCTTCCATGGGTCCAAATTTAACGATGGAAATATTATGGGTGAAGTATGTGTTATGAAGCCCCAATGAAGTGATTAGACTTTGGAGCAGAAAGGTCAAGTTCGCCAGACCTACTGATTTGGGCTCGTTACCGTGGTAACTTGAGAACGGCCAGTCGGATTTTGATGTAACTTAGTTGAAGTATGAACAGTATTATAAGGCACCAATGAACTGATTATATTTTGGAGCAGAAAGCTCAAAGGTCACCGGGCCTAAAATATTTTTAATTTGGGCCCGTTACTGTGATAAGTTCAGAACGGCTGATTGGATTTTGATGAACTTGGGTGAAGTATGTATTATGAGGCACCGATGAACTGATTAGATTTTGAAGTTGAAAGGTCAGAGTTCAAAGATCATAAGGCTTCATACATGTCCGAATTGAGCTCATTGTCGTGATAATTTAAGAACAGCTTATCGGATTTTACTGTAACTTGGTCAAAGGACACATGGGCTTATTCTTCTCATTGGTCTTGCTACCATGGTAAATTAAGGCTTTTCAAATTACATCCATTGGATGGGAGTGCGGACTGCGAAGGCATACCCATCGATTGCGCGCAGTCGAACTGCTCTAGTTTATATGTACTTCCACAATGTTGAACAGTGTATTTAAAAAAAAAAAACACGCTCGAGCCGGAGGGTGCTACGGGGCATATTTACTGGGGTAGAGTTGTAACGGTAACCAATGTGTCGTTCAGGATGTTGCAAAATACATTCATGCTCATAATTATGGAATACTTAAAACAAAACATTTTAGAAGTTGCAATTTTTCTGTGAACGGTAAGTTTGGGATTGATATTTGTTTGCCCCAGGTGAAACACTTATAATCTAAGTATTTCAGGAATTTTTTAGCATTTTGTAGCGTCCGACTCGACACTAAAACCAGTGTTTATAAATGGCCGTGTTGTTGTTGTTGTTCAGTCATGTGGTGGTTACGCGCGTTATTACACTAGTAACAGACACTATTCTGATGTTAATTTAGTGATAAATGACATTAGATCAAAATTTGTTAGTTTTCTGTGTTGTTTTTTAAATTAATTTAATACTTTTTCATGATTTTTGGTGGATCTTAAAAAATATAAATATATAATTGTTATTTCGCTCAAATGTATTTTAGTTTTTACCTTAGTCATCTCAAGAAATCCTGAATTGCTTCACATAATGTGTTTTTGTGACATAAACACTGATCTTGAAAATTTTGGACGATATAGGAGAAAGAATTTAAGTATCAACAAAATATTCCATAATTATGAGCAGGAGTCTATGAGATTGCTTTCGTCCACACGTCCTCACCGCCCCTCCCTCTTTTTTCCGTTTCTCCTTTTTCCTACACAAAAAATGATGGGAAACACTTGAAAATGTCTCAAGAACCAAATAGGTTGAAATATATACCAACTATACACCAGCTTATCTCCCAGCTGAAAGGATTTGTCTCTAATTTGTTTATTTAAAGGGAGTAGGAGCCAGCAACTAAGGGGCATAAGTTAAGAAAATAATTACATTGTTAGTATTGTGGAAATTATGGTAGACCATAAATAAGGGGTACTGTGTGATACTCACCCTCAGCAAGGCCCTATAAATTAGTTAATTTGTGTTTATTTTACGTCTTTGCAAGTTTTGTCCCAGGATAAAACTTGCAGTTACAGCTATAGGGGGAGGAGCTTATCGATTCAAACAGTGCATATACATTACCACGGCGCGACTAACACACGTTGCGTGGCATGCATCGGTCACGCATGGTCAAATCCAGACCAGTGCACGTGCGATCTGATTGGTTGGTAAGAACTCAATTTTTTTCTTAAGTCATTCCTGTTAGTTGCTGGCTCCTTCTCCCTTTAAGGAGAATCAAGCATGGACATAATGGTATTTTAATTCTATCGGGACACGATAAACATAGGACCCATAGAGAGCCATACAACAGATTTGCCTGCCACGAGGGATATTGGCACTAGTTATTTCAGAATGAGTCAACGTTTGACTACAAGATTTTCACAGGAGAATCCTTGCATAGTTTAATTGATTCTAGAGTAGTTTCAGCCCAAGTTGAGGACTATACTCCCAATCATGTCAGACATGATTGGGGATAGTCCTCAACTTGGGTTGAAACTACTCTAGAATCAAGTAAACACTACAAACATTTTACTGTGAAAATTTGGTAGTCAAAAGTTGATTTATTCTAAAATAACTTCTCTCTGTATGTCTTGTGACAAACAAATCTGCTGTGTAGGATTCTATGGAATGCATTTTTATCGGGGCTTGAAAGAAACAAAATGCTAGTATGTTTGTGCTTGATTCGCCTTAAGTAAACAAATTCAAGATAAATCTTTCCAACCAGGAGATTACTACATCTAGTGTATCTTTCAACCAGTTTGTTTCAAGAGGCATTTTTTTTTGTTTCTCCCAATCATGTCAGTGCCCTTTAATATGAATTTCATTTTTTTTCAATAACTTTGTTTTATTAGTACCATTGTCTGCATTTAAAAAAAAAAGATAAAAACCAAATGTTAATCAAACGAATATCAAGGTTTGACGCATTATAAGGTCTGCAACACAGACTAACTGCCGTTTACCATGTTAATGTACTTGATGCATTGTACACATGCATGTTGTAATACTGCACTAAACATCTTCACACACACTGTACACTGGAGACTGGAAATCACTGGCGTCGCCAGGATTTTTCAGAGGGGGCCAGATAATTATAAAGGCCACGTTGCAGTCGTGCCCTCCCCCCCCCCCTCCCCCACCGGTTACGCCAGTGCTGGACATAATTATAAAGCGGATATGCACTCAGGATATGAATACAAAACCATGATTGGAATCATCATTCATTTTCTGTATTGAACCCACAAACATAACACTATAGTTCACATTTATCAAATATTTCGATAACTGTTTTACTTATGTACTTTTAACGGGAAGAAGTACTTATGAGCAAACTAAGTAATCCAAATCATTGAACGTAAGTTAGATATCATTTGATTTTAAGTAATGGGTTTTCTTTTTTTTCAATGGCATATACTAAATGTCAACGTAAATGAATATTGGTAATGTTCCACGTATAAAAGTCAGGCATTTTTCATGGAAAGGGGACAGAAAAATTTACACATGGCCCATGATTCGCGTACAGTCATATGTCGGTTTTCAAAACATTTACGCTGCACACTACAAATCGAAATAGAACTGAAAACGTCAATTAAAAGACAACATTATAGTGTTTAAATAGTCAAACAAACGCCTTAGAACACAAAAATGTATATGCTTACGCTGTCACAAGCATAAAATACACAGCTGAATATCAGCATATGACTTAATCTCCGGTGGAGGGAAAAGTCTATGACACAGCAATCTATCGAGAAACTGAAATAGTCACTCATGGAATTTTAAGTTTTTAAAAGGACTTAAGGTTCGTTTCAGGTACTTTTTTTTAGATTTCATTTGTGGACCTTATCTGACATGTGTGAGACAAACATAGTATGAAGGATTACGTAGCTCAGAATTTTTTAATTTTAAGTATTGTTGATTTTTTTTCCCTTTGACATCGTTAAAATGATGGAAACAACACTAATCGAAATTGTGTTACTTAATGCTATAATATATCTTTCAATTGTGAGTCTTGTGAAATACACTAATGTTTGATATATAAATGTAGAAATTCTCTGATCGAAATAACATGTATTACGTTTTGACACAAAACATTAACTCATCGTTTTTTTCTGCAGTTTCAAATATTTTTCTTGTAGAATTTGCTAAAGGACACACATAATATTGTCTCTTGCACGCCAGAAAAGATAAATGAACAAAAAACAGCAAAATATCACACTCCTACACTGATGAATTTATCAGGCTACGGTCATACCCAATTTAAATTTCATTAAAGAGAATCACTTTCTTTGTTTATTAAAAACACTGCATGCCAGCGGTACGTCGTTGCGAAGCCGTCTGAAGACTTTATCTTTATTAAATGTCGTGTACATGTACTATCGGAATTGGTAAAAGGTCATTTCTAGGCGATGGTATTTCAATTTCGACATGAGCCCAACTCAATGAGTTAGCACGTGTGAAAAACGACAAGACAATAGCGAGGCTGAAAAATAGAACGCGACCAAAAAACTTGACGCAGTAGAACTGTAGAGGGCGGGCTCATAGCCGACTTTACCTAATGCGATTCTCTATACTGGGGCGTCAATCGTGTGGGGAAAAGGGGTAGTTACCCCCGAATGAAAATCTTGGGTTCAAGCGCATTGTACCCCCCCCCAAAAAAAAAATAAATAAATAAATAAATAAATAAAATAACAACTTAAAAATTCATAAAACGTACTGGGAAAATGTGTTTAATTAGCAGTTCAAGGTACTACAAAACAATTTCACTTAACATAAAAATACTACTAATCATTCATAATTTACAAGTTTTTCGGGGCGCTTCGCACACAAAAATTTCACATTGCACTTTTGTGCGCAGAGCGCGCCGGAAGTTTTGACTTTTTTAATTTTGCCCCCCCTCCCCCACCCCATCCGAAACATGGATCGACGCCCCTGTTGCTCTATTTGTTGCGCGATCTCTTGAACTTCAGATTAAAGTAGCGTGATCATAATGAAGTGTCATGTGTTTCACGTGAACGGTACAAATAAATAAAGGCAATCATCATGCATGGTTATACATTCTTATTCATATCCTCTGGGTAGAACGTTAATTTGGCAAATAAGGGATACGTCCAAGATCTTACCAACGTTATTAAATAAGGAATCACCATTCATACCTGATGCAGTCTATAATTTATTTCAGTTTGGGCAGTTATCATTTGCTTGAATCAATGATGTGTGATTACTGTGAACAAAATGTGATTGCTTGCAACTGAATGTGTGCACCTCATTTGTATCTGTATTCATGAAGAAATGTGCTTTGCACGGATGTACTGTATGTCGGTGGCTGCATTTGTTTTTGTTTGTGCGTGTGTGTGCGTTGGCGTGTGTGTGTGTTTGCG
This sequence comes from Eucidaris tribuloides, assembly GCA_001188425.1. Classification (NCBI taxonomy): domain Eukaryota; kingdom Metazoa; phylum Echinodermata; class Echinoidea; order Cidaroida; family Cidaridae; genus Eucidaris; species Eucidaris tribuloides. Next base: position 74,627 of record JZLH01S0122739.1, read on the forward strand.
TGTGTGTGTTTGTGTGTGCGTGCGTGTTTTTGTGTCTGTCTGCCCGTGTCTGTATCTATGTTTGTGTCTATGTTTCTGTGTCTGTGCGTGTCCGTGTACGCGTGCACTCTCTTGTACTTAAAGCCCAAGTTTAGTTTTGGGGAGTTTTTTTTTAATTTGAAAGCTTTATGTTTAAAGGTCATATCACACCAATAACAGATTCTGTATGTCTTTGGGTTTTTTTTTATTAATTAATGAAAATTCCGCGGGGGGGGGGGACCCCGAGATTTTTCGGGATAACCCCAAGATTTTCGACCATATTTTACATTATAGCATTCAAAGGATTGCTAAGGTAGTTACGGGTATATGGGTATTATACCCTCATCATAAAGAGCGGTACGTCCTGCTACGTTTTGATGAGGTAACTCGGATATCTTAACACACGTTAATTAACACCTTTGATCTATAATGTAAAATATGTCGAAATCTGGTGTACCGCCGAAAAATCTCCGGAGGTCCCCCCCCCGAGATTATTTTCATTAATTAATTTAAAAAAAATACGAAAGACATTTAGAATCTGTTATAGATGTGATATGACCTTTGGGCATAAAGCTTTCAAATAAAAAAAAATCCCCAAAACTAAACTTGGGCTTTAAGTGTGATGGTGTTGGGGGCCTAGTAGTTACATATATAGTTGTAGAATTGGCAATTTGAACATGTTAAGTTTCCACCCGGGTACCCCTCTGTTGCAATATCACAATTAACGTTGTCTCACATATTGATTTCTGTGTTAGTACTTTGTCTGCAGTGGGGATTTATGTAAGAATTCGTCAAAAACGAAGTGTTCTGTTCTTTTCAACTACTCTCTCCTGTACTACAGTGACATTTTCAAAATACCATCTGTTCACAGAAGGTTTGAAAACAGTTGATATTAAAATTATGTTGTTCTACAAGTACTCAGTCTTATCTTTAAATAGTGTCTTTGACGATCCACACGTCATCGCGAAGTTGTAGCGCCTTTGGTAGCTATAGAGATGACGTCATACCTTTACGATAAAATAAGCAATTCTCACGCAATGAGGACCAAATCGTTGGAAACCAGTTTCATTCTATTGAACCAAACGTATATATTACGTCTATCGTACCGTGATTAACTAGTTTGATCCACATTTCGCCTTCCGATGTTTCTAGCTCAAATCACAAACACCACAGACCGAACGGGTGTCCGAATATTTTTCTCGTGGATAATCGGCTTTGACTCTAATCCAGTTGTCAAGCTGAATGCTCATAAAGACAACATAGCGGCAAAAGAAGCGAACACTACTGGTGGTGCTTCCAGATAGAATCTCATCCCTATGTTCTTTATCGGGTGTTTGTGAGTTAGAAAGGCCCGAGAAAAAAGGTCTCAAGAAAAATAGTCCCATCTCTGTTGTGTTATGTAAACCATTATTTTTTTGGGGGGGAGGGGTAAATACGTTATATAAGAGCAATCTGCACATCGCACACAAACGTTTACAATCTGCCTTTACTACCTAATCCGCTTTCGCAATTTATAAATATGCAGGCACAAATATGCGTTAGAAGGTGCAAGCCAAATCCGTTAACGGTTATTCCAAAAAAGTAACGGAATTGAGAAGAAGGCATTTTGGCATGAGTGGAAAAGGATCACTATAAGTATCGTAACCATGGTAACAGTCAAATATGTTTAACTAAATGACAGAACAATTCTACATGCATTCTATGTGATCACTACTTAATCAATGGAAAGTATGGCAACAAATACAGTTCTAAAGTAATTCGCCAATGTTCCATCGCACTAAATGAAGGGTTGAAAACTGTAATTTGATTGAGATTAGGTTTTATTTATTTGTTTGTTTGTTTGTTTGTTGTTGTTGTTGTTTTGAATGATAGAAATGTGTAACAACTGCAATGAATATGAAAACTAAACTTTAACGATAGAGGTGGTCCAACTTTTGGTAAGTTTCATGGTTACTGGTCAATATTTCTTGTTGATTTGACAGATTATATAACACGGACTGAGCATCCCATGGTTCCGTATTATGAAGAGTCGTTTTAAATCGTAAGACTGAAATCAATCAAATGTAATTGGCTAAAATTTTCTTTTAAAGTTGTGATCACTTGCAAGTCTCTATACGCCGCGGCGTCTATAAGTATTGATCATAATTGTAATCATCCTAGGGTATTGTAATTTTAGCTCATCATTACTCTACATCTTGCAAGGAGATGTACCACTTCGGACTGAGCCTGTACACACCTTGCTAAATATAACTTGTCACTGGTGACTGATTAACAAAATACAGTCGAGACCTGAATACAACTTGGAAGCTCCTTGGACGTGCTATGCTAGAACATTTATGTGTCAACTGGCCAGAAACTAATCAGACAGGGTACCCTGGAAATGAATTAGTGTGTGTGAGCCTAGTCCAAGTAGTTTACATGGTTTAGGAATGGAAATGAAATGCTCCCTTCCCCCTAGAAAGGAGGCGTGTGATCAGGGCAAGTACTTCTACTCCCAATCACGCTGTGTCAATTCCTCCTGCAAACATTCATCAAAAAGATGAAAGCTTCATGAGCACAGCTTCTAAGTTCTGGAAGAGTCTCCGAGACTTTGTTGTTGGAACAATAATTGTACGGGGCTCAAGTCTCTTAAGACCCGTGTACACAGGTTTCTTTTGGAAAATGGAATTCATAGATAGAGCATTTTATTTCCATCGTTGATAGTGATAGTCTTGTTGAATTGCCTTGAACCGTTTGATTGGCCTTGTAGATTCATCGTGATGTGTTGGCTATTGTTCATAATCATTTGCATTTCATAGACAAAGAAAGAAGAGAGGAAGTGACTAGAAAGATGAATGTCAGAAGACCATCATTGGTTGCAAACATTCGAGCAGTACGTATACTCAGTAGATGACGACCCTCATAATGTTTGTACATACAATATGTGTGCAGTATTGAGTTTTGTGGCAACTGTACACGGAATTATTCATAACGATCCGAACATGAGCTAACCATGTGCAAACTTTGTTACACTGGGTGTTCGGTGGCAAACAAAGGGAAAAAAACGAACTGACGGCACAGAGTTGGTGAGCTTGTTACCTCTAAGCAAGAGTACTTTAATATCGGATGACCTGTGACAAAATCTGTATCTATTGTTCTGATCCACAGACCAAGGGATCTGGAAATCTCCTGGTTCCACTAGATCCAAGATTCCACAAGGAATTTCAAGATGATCTTCTGTCCTATGTCTACAGGATTCCTTCTGCGCCTGACGGTCGATAAACAGTACTATGTGGCTGCTTTAAGGGAGTTCAGATTCCTAAGCAAAGGAACAGAGGTCTTCAAATTGGACCTGGGGCTCCTGCACCTAGCCAATGGGCCAGTCCACATGTCCATCCTGGTCATCAAATAGTTGAGCGATGGTCATCAAAATACAGTCTATCACCCTCCCTGTTAGTCCATAACTTGATCCCACTGACTTGTAGATGTTCCCCAAACAAAGTGAAGTAGCGTCTCAGGTACCGTCGTTTAAAATAAACACTGTATTCGAATGCGATGGTGACAAGGGACCTGGATACCTTCGCTTTGGGTAAATTCCAGGGGGCCTTGTGAAGACGCTAAAGCTCAAATCAAGCTCTTCGTCCGATCCGTTTTAAACAGGTTAAAACGTTGTAATGAGACACATACCCTTTTCAAGCGTAGGAAATGCTTACTTAAATTTGCTACCAAAGATTCTAAGTTTTGGTGGTAAAAGAATATCCTAAAGTACTGTAGTTATGGGCCAATCGATTTAGAGTGAAATTGAAATCATAAAGGTACACATTCTTTTTTTAAATATTAGTAAATTCAATTAAATCTTCAAGATTTAAATTTCAACAACTACTATTTCTTTGCCCTGATGAGTCCCTGATCGCAGTCTTTCAGTGTGGTTATTTAAATCTTGGCAATTTATAGTGAAATGTACCACTGGATACTCTTTAAAAAAGTACAGTGACAAGAAAACAAAAAGTACGCTAAAATGAGAATTATGACCACAACAATAGTCTAATACTCAGTAATTCGTCAGAATATTGATTAAAATCTGTCGCTTCATATTGCTTGCTAAATCAAGTTTTCACAGACAACGGTTGTCAGAGCCCATATATTAGTCAAATCGATTTTACAGTCTGTCGTTCATTTCAATCAACCCTACCTTATTATTACCGCCTTTTGATATTACCTCTTTAAAGGCCAGCTAAATATATTTGACCCAGCCTCTGCGGGTGACGTTCGAAATTTGTAGCCATATCTCATAGATTTTAAACACGAACAATCAGCGCGCAGCGACAGGTGTTATGAACAATCACTTTCGACAGGTGCTTGGGATAGGCAACATCCGGCGATCAGTGACCGCAGTGGCGCGCTTTTTTTTCTACAAATTTCAGCTACAACGAAAACGCGCCAAATTCACACCACCAAATGTAATTCATACTCGATACAATGTGCGACCACGGAGTGAGATCAGATCAGTTCTGACCCTTAGTGAGTCGTTATTAGAAGACATCATTCATAATTTAGTTTGGACAAAATACACACATATTGACGGGACAAGGGCCCGCCCCCCCCCCCCCAGCTATCTGGCAAATAACTACAACAGGAAGAAAATATAATAAACAGCTCCCAAACAAAATAATGTAAAAATGAGAAAACATATTCAATTATAAAATTGGTAAGTACAATGACTTTACGTCATACATTAGGAAAACAATAATGTCATCTTGGAATTGTACACCATTAAATGAATGAAAAAGGTTTTGAAATTTTATGTCAGCCGTCTTACAACCACTAATGATAAAAAAAAAATAAATTCATTGCTTAATTATACACTGCGATATATTCATTTTAATTTCATTTACATATTGTGAACCACCATAGAAGAAGCCGAGCGTAATACTGGACCGAATGAATGCTTTACATTAACGAAAAGTTTATTGTCACTAATTTGTTTTTGTGCCATCGACAAAATCTGATTGACTTCCAAAACTTTTGACATGTACCTTTCAAAAGTGTTACCAGTTGGTAAAATTATTTAATGAGTTAATCAATTAATTTAATGAATTACATTACATTGAGGAGAAATGCCGGATTTGAAAGTTTCACCGTGAGTGGGCTAACCGTTTAGTTGTGGGATCGCCTATATAAACCCCTCAAAAAAGTTTTACAACTCAAATTTGAGTGTTGTATAATAGTATAATTCTTGATATTGGTATCATTGAAAAATCTGTCTATTACAATGATACCTCATTTGCCATGATTATGGATTCATGAAATGTGCAAGACATTTTAATAAGGGGAAAAGTCAAAGGTGAAAAGCTGCAAAAATACACCAGTTCAGCATGCATTTATAAGGAGAGTGAATTGTGTTTAATGATGTTGTGATGGTTTTTAGTGAAATGTCATGTGTTGATCGATGGAGAGCACCTTGCAAATTTGCTAGAATCCTAATAAAACTCAAACACAATGATAATTTCACAATTAATCACTTAAACAAAATGTCAAAACAGCAACACATAACACTTCAATTAAAAAACATGAGAGCATTAAACACAATCCACTCTCTCTACAATGAATGCTGAACTGGTGCTGATAACATTGCATTTTGCAGCTTTTCACTTTTAACTTGGACCCTTATTTAAATGTCTTGTAATTCCATGAATCCCTAATCATAGCAAATGAGGTATCATTGTAAAGGGAAATAGGCAGGCCTTCTATTGATTCTAATATCAACAATTACACTATAATACCATCAGTGCTCAAAGTTGAGTTGCAGAACTTTTTTGAGGGGTTTATGTATCCCCAAAGTTTCGCGTCATCTTTTTTTTTATTTACTCGCCTCAATTAATATGTACGATAAAAGTTCGCTTCTATTTTGAAATTTGAAGTAGTGTAATGCGTTTGACTTGTATGCACACTCTTCTGTTTGGTTATTGTTGGTTTTACATTTTTGAGATTATGCGTGTGTGTGTGTGTGTGTGTGTGTGTGTGTGTGTGTGTGTGTGTGTGTGTGTGTGTGTGTGTGTGTGTGTGTGTGTGTGTGTGTGTGTGTGTGTGTGTGTGTGTGTGTGTTGTTGTTGTTGTGTGTTGTTGTTGTGTGTGTGTGTGTGTGTGTGTGTGTGTGTGT
>JZLH01S0122739.1:80833-91932 GCA_001188425.1 Eucidaris tribuloides
GTGTGTGTGTGTGTGTGTGTGTGTGTGTGTGTGTGTGTGTGTGTGTGTGTGTGTGTGTGTGTGTGTGTGTGTGTGTGTGCTTGTGTGTGTTTTTGTTTGTGTGTGTTTTTGTTTGTGTGTGTTTGTGTGGTGTGTCATGCGTGTATGTGTGTGTGTCTGTGTTTATGTGTGTGTGTTTGTGTGTGTCTGTCTGTCTGTATGTGTTTGTGTGTGTCTGTCTGTCTGTCTGTGTGTTGGAGGTGGTTGTTTCATGTAGGGAAACATCTTAAACCTTGCAAACCTGTGATCTCAGTAGCTGACATAATCGTGGAATAATTTGTAAATATTCACTTAGTCCTATTTCAGAAAAGCTGGCCTATTCACTTTTTTACGCCTCACTATAAATAATGTCTATATTTTGTTTACATCATAATTCAGCTATCGCATTTAATGCTTATCGATTATGTTGTATATTATTATTGGATGGAGAATGTGTATTTTGAATTTAATTTCAATAAACGCAGAAACTTCTGCTAAAATGGAGAATATTACAGGTGTTTATGGCACCATCCAGAGGTCCCAGTGCCACTGTCCCTATTGTGCCAGCCTAATCCCCCTCTGCTAGAGGTCTATTCAGGGACTATAAGATGCTGTAGATATGCATATTAATTAATCGCCCGGCTGGCAGAAGGGCGTTAGCAAATGCTCTAAGCGGAAGGGCGTTAACAGTAAATTGCTTGTAACGTGACAACCATTGGCTTATTTCACATGAAATTAAAGCATTGTGATCATTTAGACCCTTTTATCAGTACGTAAGTCGAAAATATGAAATACACCTTTGGGTTTTCAAATTAGAGGCAATTTACTGTTAACGCCCTTCTGCTTAGAGCATTTGCTAACGACCTTCTGCCAGCCAGCCGGACTGTTAACGCCCTTCTGCTTAGATCATTTGCTAACGCCCTTCTGCCAGCCGGGCGACGAATTGTGTGTAAACATGACATCGGTACTGCACCGGATGTAATAAGGTGACAATGACAAATCATCGGTTGCGTGATTACAATAAAATGGCGCTCCACCGCATGAGTGTAACCATGCACTTGGCACGTAAATGGTTAAAACTGTCCATGAATGGAACAGCAGTACTTTCCCGACTATTACAGGGTACCGTGGTCCCTATATTAAAACACATGGACTGTAGGGCAAGGCCAATTTTTCGTGATTTTCCGTAGCCCCATCAGTGGTATTTCACAAATCCCGAATGATGTTAATTTAAATATTACTAAACCCGTAAATCGGGCTTGTTATCCTTCTACCATTTGCGCGTTGTAGAGAAAATTAATTAATTATGACGGTTATTTATAATTTTGTGACCATGAGGTACGCTTTATCAGTGTACAAACTACCGCAGACTTTCACTGTGTGCAAAAATGGCTGGAATATCACGCCGTCACATCCTCGTTCACAATCTAGGGAGAGTTTGACAACTTATGTAGTCGCAATGCTTCTGTGAATCCGCAGATGTTTGTATACTGAATAGGAACTTCGGTGAGGCGCAACCATTCTATAAGTAACGGAGGACTGCGTGAATGGCCCCGGGATTACCCACTGATAATTTTCTCGTAAGAGCAAGACCAAAAAGAAATATAAAAATTAGACAATATAAAGATCATCAAACTCAAAATATACTAGAAAGACAAGCCATAAATCACGATAAAGGTTTTAAAATTCATCATTGTAACACAGAGCAACTTAAACAATCGTTTTTTGTGAGCACCCCCCTGGCTTGGAATCATCTCCCACCCGATATCCTAAACAGTTCATCAACTAAAATCGTCAGGAGCAGAATCGAGAAAATTCATCTCCGCTACGACTAATTAGTCATCGCGCCCTCTCTCCCGCTGCACTATACCGCCTGGTCCAGCAGCGTATGCATCCAGATCCAGATGGCTTTTGTTAAATTCTTTGAAAAGAATATCTTTACCAGTGCATTCCAATGCGTATAATGCAGAGCCACATGTCTTAATAAATATGAATAACATAGCTGTAAAGACTGATCTAATGACTAATGTTCGTGTCTGTGAAATCGCTATTGGCGGTGATTCCTTCTTCTACGAATGGAACTGAGAACTTGCCTCACTATTAGTCGATTATTTCATCAATGCGCAAATAAAACTTGGAGAACAAATGTGTTTTCTCATCAGCAACTTCATCTTAATCAAATTGTAATGATATTTTTCGATACCAATCTGGAGTCTGGGGACTACGGAACTTTTTTTCTGGAGCGTTATTTGAAGAGCTTATTTCCAAAAGGGGGTAGATCCATTTTTCATCGAATGTGACTTTTTTACATGAATCTATACAATTTTAGGACCTCTATTAGATAACACAACCGAAAAGTTGAAATTCCCACCAAAAAGTGGTAAAAAATGGGCAATAAAAATGACTTTATTTCCAAAAGGGGGTACATCCATTTCAGTTTATTTCCAAAAGGGGGTAGATCCAACACATAAAAATAAAGAAAATTCAAATAAAATTAATAACAAGTCACATATTTTTTGTAAGTGTGGTTTTACATTTGCATTATGGGGTTCTTTGTTTGGCTCAGTTGGTTTTACTAAGAAACTTTGCAATTTGGATTAATTTGATTAATTCGTTTTCCTTAGAATGGTGTGGATCTAACCCCTTTTAGAAATAAACTAGAGTTTGTTTCCAAAAGGGGGTACATCCACTTCAAATCAAATTTCATTTTTCTGTCAAAATCCATATAATTTTAACAGCTCTATAACATAACACAAATGAGAAGGTGAAATTCAAGCTAAAAGTTGTAAAAATGACAACTAAATCTGACTTTTACTTTCAAAATGGGGTACATCCGCTTAGTTTATTTCCAAAAGGGGGTAGATCCAAGATATTCAAAAATAAAAGCAAACATTTTTAAAAATCGAAAACCCACAGATTTTTTCTAAGTGTGGTTTTACATTCGAATTGTGGGGTACTTTTTAGTGTCAAGTTGGTTTGACGCAGAAACATTGCAATATGGGTAAATTAAAAAAAAATCGTATTTTTCTCAGTATGGTGAAAAGTGGATCTACCCCCTTTTGGAAATAAACTCTTCATTTGATCAATGCCCTACAATCCAACAATGCAGTGTCTGTATCATTATTGACAAAAATGTAAGGTTTTCTTCTCAGTGGCTCATTATGGGGGGGGTGTATGATTGTGATGGTGGTGATGTTACCGTTTTCAGTAAATCTATCCGATGATCGAACCTTTTTACAGGCGTTTTGATGTTACATACCCGCAGATCTTGAGTTGGGGATATGCTTCTACCCAGCCATATCGTTAAAATTACCTGAATACCTCAAGCTCTGGATATGCTGAGATAGTGTGACGAGTGATATCCTCGTATTTAAAAGGATTAGCAGAAGTAGTTATATCAGTAGTAAATATGGTGATTGCAGTGATGGCGATGGTTTTGGCAGTAGTAGTAACAGTAGTAGTAGTAGTAGTAGTAGTAGTAGTAGTAGTAGTAGTAGTAGTAGTAGTAGTAGTATACTACTACTAGTACTAGTACTAGTAGTACTTGTACTAATACTAGTAACACTAGTATAGTAGTAGTAGTAAGTAGTAGTAGTAGTAGTAGTAGTAGTAGTAGTAGTAGTAGTAGTAGTAGTAGTAGTAGTAGTACTACTACTACTAGTACTAGTACTAGTAGTACTTGTACTAATACTAGTAACACTTGTACTAGTAGTAGTAGTAGTACTACTACTACTACTACTAGTACTAGTACTAGTAGTTCTTGTACTATACTAGTAACACTTGTACTAGTAGTAGTAGTAGTAGTAGTAGTAGTAGTAGTAGTAGTAGTAGTAGTAGTAGTAGTAGTAGTAGTAGCAGTAGAGTAGAATAAGTAGTAATAGTAGTAGTAGTAGTGGTAGTGGTAGTAGTGGTAGTAGTAGTAGTAGTAGTGGTAGTGGTAGTATGCTTACATGTACTTATATATTTTCATCGGTAATCTGTTGTTTCCATAATTGAAGAGCTCAGTTGCAAAAGGGGCTACATCCAACTTGAGGGAGTAAAATGCATTTCTTTGCCTGAGTTTGTACATGCGCCTATTGAAAAGGTAGAATAAAGCATGCGATATTTTATACTTGCTTGTGTAATTTGACTTCAAATTTATTCCCGAAGTCAGATAAGTAGCCAGGTGGCATATGTACTGATGTCGATAACTCATTTTTGGTTGAAAATTGATTTACCCCCTTTTGCAACTTTGAATCATGAACGGTAACACACACACAAACACACAAACACACACACATACATACACACATACATACACACACATACACACACATACACACATACACATACACAAACACAAACACACACAAACACACACACATACATACACACATACATACACACACATACACACACATACACACATACACATACACAAACACAAACACACATATCTAAACATGCATGCACATACATACACACATACACACACACAAACACACACATGTACAAACACACACACACAAACATACACATACATACACACACATACATACACAAACACAAACATACACATACACACACACTTACACACACATACACACACATACACAAACGCACACACATACATAAATATACACACACATACATACACAAACGCACACACATACACAAATACACACACACGCACATACAAAACACCCACATACACAATCACATAGGCTACGCATACACGCACACGCACAGACACACACACGCACAGACAAAACACCCACATACACAATCACATAGGCTACGCATACACGCACACGCACAGACACACACACGCACAGACACACACACTCATGCACACATACATACACACGAACGCACAGACAATCACAGACACAAAGCAAGTGTATATGTATATGTACATACTTACAATAACCTATGAACGAACGTCTTTTGTCAATAGTTAATTTATTGATGATAATTTCCCGTATGAAGGAGACATAACGTGTAAGTCTAAAATAACATTTGTACGTACTTAAAGACAATTTCATTTCATATACTAACTTAGATTGATGGGCGGCTATAGATGTAACTTATCCAACATTACTCTTTTTATCGTCATTGCAAATTGCAAACGAAGTTATTAAAACTTCAGTGGAAGGTTACATTCGATAAAACTATCTTCGAAAATGAGCTTCTGAGGAAAACTATCATTAAGAATGAAATATTTGCAAGAATTGACACTCAAGGACAAAATGTTTGCACATGATTTTTGGACACTCCAAACAACGTTGTTGATTGTTTTTCTTCGGTGTACCCCGTATTTCCTTCAATGCAACCATACAAACTTTTTGGCAGAAACGAAAATTGCCCGTTATTTAGTACTTCATGAGCGCATAACTAAGCAATCGTAAAAGAAACCAACTAGCTTCTGGGAGCTATTTCGTATACGCACTATTCTGGGACATGTACAATAGGGACCCTTTTAAGTCATTTCGTGCGAAGAAAATTTCTGACACTCAATCTAGGGGAGCGGCACCAACAATGCTGTTCCAAAAAAGATAAATTTTAAATAAATACAATGAAGATACACACACATAATTCCTTACATATCAATTTCGTCTTTTGCAAAACACAAATTTAATTTTCAATATTTTGCGAAAATTCAAACGAAATAGTTTTGGAGGGAAATTTTCATAAATTGGGTTAGCGTTGATCAAAACATATTGGAATAAAAGTCTGAACTCTCTACACATTTAATAAAGTATTTACAATTATGTTACGCCTATAGTACCGACATTAACATTGGAATTTCAAGTATTATCACCCCATAAACATTGTTTACTAGCTAACCGTCAGTTACTTACAATGAAAGAGTTACTTGCTGTCAAAATTATGTTCTTTTTAATGAATAGAACAACAGGCAACACATTTCTGATTTGTAATGAACTGGTTATTGTTATGAAATTCTTTTTTTGCTACGACGTTAATTAGAATATCCTCCAACATATCACGTAAATTACAACATTCAATCTTGGAATAAAAATATAATCATACTACTGCATCATTACACCTGTAACAACACACCTTAATAACAATCGTTTTAACAGATTCGCTACGTTGCCAGAAGAACACTTAACAATAATATCTGTTATGTACAAATCGAAAATACATAGTTCTAAAAGCATGTGTTAGTAAATCATAAAACAGGTCAGATGAGTAAATGGTTCAGGACTAAATCAAAGAAAGCCATGTAGATACTTTGACGTGGCTACACTGTAAAAATCGTATTTGGCAATAAGGTGTTTAGAAAGTGACAGGAAAGATGTGTTTAGAAAAATGTATGTTTACATTATTGACAGTTAGCATTTAGATATTGGACACCGATATTTGTGATTTGACATAGGACGTTTAGCCGCTGAACATATTTACAAAGTGATAGTTTAGTACAGCGTTTACTCGTTATCACAGTTAGTAAAGCGTTTTACTCGCTAACACAGTGTTTAGTAAAGCGTTTACTCGCTAACACAGTTTCTACAGTGTAGCAAAGTGTTCCAATAAAGGTCCACTGTAAAGTCACAATTCGACCTGACTTCAAAGGTTGCGGTGTTAAATTTGACACCCAGGGTGTTAGCCTTTATTAATACAAAAACCGGGGTTAATTCTAACACTCGTGGAGTTGACGGTAATACGTTTATGTCTAAAGTAACTCTTTTGCTGGTTAAATAACCCGCAGAGTGATGAAATTTATCAGTATATCTGGTATTTATATCAACACCACGAGTGTTAATTTCAATACCTGGTTTTGTATTTTCGGCAGTTGTCCCATTATTTATCAGAAATTCAAGCGAGTATCACGACTTTAGAAGAAACTAAACTGCCCTATTTTATCGAACTACCAAACCAGATTGTTATGGATTGTGAAAAAAAAATCACACCCTATCCCATCATTTCGCTGAAATATGGAATGATACATCGGGTCATTTAATTTTATTCTTTTATTACATAGTCTTAACGGTATCGTAGTTGTTTTTTTATCATTCCAAAGAGAAGTTTTCAGTTTTAAAGAAAGAAATAAAAGAAAAACCTCGCAGACCAGAAAAAGCTTGCAAAACCTTGGACGTAACCATATTTACTACTTAGTATCATCATGACATAGGGTTAAGAGCTAGTCTTTTCAACAGGCTCCTCATAGATGAGGCTCCTATGGTTAGTATTTAGATGCATGGCACAATATATTTCGGTAAAATTGTGATTATGTTTTATCACTTCAATTAATCATTTTTCTTATATTTTTTATATTTGTGTATCTCATATACTTGTTGTTCGTATAATTACTATCCTCCTTTATCGAAGTCATAAAAAGTATAACAATTAGCGCAGTTGTACGTAATTAATTACGTCATGTCATTCATATTAGTCATCACCAGTGGTAATCACATATTTACATATATGTGAATATATATACAGGTGTACATATATATGAAAATATATATATACAGGTGTATATATAATATACACGTATATCAACTACTGGATATGTTCATAATGTCGTAAAAGGTAGTCGAGGCTTTTTTTGTGTTGGCATTTTTAACGTATAACCAGAATTACAAGATCAGTTAGTTGAATATATTTTCCACATTTACGATTTTTGTAACCAAAATACTTCTGCGTAAATTCTTATTAACAGAATCCAAGTTGCTTAAATCTATCCTCACAGATCGACATCAAGTATCATTTTTTGTTTCTTAGAACCATTTAGGCTGAATAACAGATTTTAATCGACCACATACGTTTTTCAAGCTGCCGTACGCACATTTCCGTTCGTGAAAAGTGAGAGAAAATCAATAATGAATTTAGAGACCGTTAAGGAATCAGTTTATAAGTTTTATTTAATGCAAGTAATAATTATCTGGTCTGTAGTCCCTCACTTTGATGTTTGCTGGCATACAAACTGTTACAAAGTGGTTTGTTTTGCTGCTCCTATCCTCAGAGGGAGTGTTAAAATGAAGTGTTCATGATCGCACGATAACAATGATGAAGATGATGACGATTGCATGGACGTGGGTTCAGCGAACTGAGGTGGTCTTCCTGTTGTCTAACTCTTTCCTGTTTTTTGTCTTGGATTCTGACGTCACTGCATTTTGTGATTACCTCCTGGATTCATCTCCTGTAGTAAAGGAAAACAAACAAGAAAGAAGGAAAACAAAAGTTTATTCAATCATCGATAAGGGAAAGATGAATCGAAGAGGGACATTTTTAATTAGTGCACAAAACACGACGGTTGCAGAGGTAAAACGATTATTCGATTGCCAAATTTTCCCCTGAATGTAACTGGGAAATATCAAGGGGTGAAAATGAAATCGAAGACGGTGCATTTGTTACTTAATCTATAGTTAACATATTGGCCATGTACACTTAATACGGCACCATCTGGACGAAATTGAGGATAGTGGGCGTAAGCATTACCCAAGATAAAACAATACAATCCTACCCGACATTTTCAGTCTGAACAAATGCGTTCTCAGTGGAAAATAACATGCATTGTATTTTCTTTCTTTTACACTACGTATTATTTAATACTTATATTTCACAGAAACACTTTGAGTATATATCGATCTATTGTGAGATAAAGTCACGCTATAAGTTGAATTTAGGAAGAGTGATAACAGTACGTACAGTTATAGTACTCGTATAAGAAAAACGTAGTGGCGGTGGTAGTAGTAGAAGTAGTAGTAGTAGTAGTAGTAGTAGTAGTAGTAGTAGTAGTAGAAGTAGTAGTAGTAGTAGCAGCAGAAGCAGTAGTATTAATAATAATATAACATGTAGTAGTAGAAGTTACAGTATACGTGGCAGTAGTAGTAGTAGTAGTAGTAGTAGTAGTAGTAGTAGTAGTAGTAGTAGTAGTAGTAGTAGTAGTAGTAGTAGTAGAGTATAAGTAGTAGTGGTAATAGTATAACATGTAGTAATAGTAGTTATAGTAAAGTGGTAGTGGTGCTGGTAGTTTTGCTGGTAGTGCTGGTGGTGGACTTGTGGTAGCAGAAGTATTAGAAGTAACAGCAACAGTGATTATTTTAAAGAGAACTCGGATTTACGTACTACATTATTCCTATAAACATAAAAGATGAAAGTGATATCAACATAAGACTATAACATTTACTCGTTGTTATCTTGCCAATTTTTCTAATTACTCAACGCTGACGCAGTAGAACTTTTAAATCAATATTCTAAATGTCATCGTGATCCACGTAAGTAGAACATTTATTGTTCTTACGACTCGTATTCTGTTTTGCATCTACAACAAATCGTGTTTTCGTGGTTGATACAAATGTTAAAAAGGAAAAAAAAACTTCACAATTGAAAATGCCATTGAATTAAATTGCCTGGAACTATAATGCCTGACATTTGGTTTAAAGAGCTCACACAAAGAATGTTTGGCTACAAAGAGTACGAGGAACATCAAGTTTTATGTGCACCGTAATCACCTGTCTTGAAATTCAATGGCATCGTAAATATTATGACTTTGACGTGTACACGAAAGGTTCTGTAGCCGTCCATTTATCAAATACACGTTCATACGATTTCTCGTGTAAGTATAACCGGTAGCACTGATAACGTTGTATCAGTGTATTGGCAATTTTCGTGATATGGAATGAGAGAAATGGGCACCCAGGGCACGTAACAATATTTCCAGCCCTAGAATTTTTTGCAATATTTAAAGAGTTTGATCGCAAAAACGGGTTAACTGCATTTTCCACCAAACTTGAGTTAGTAACACCTACATATAGCGATAGCATGAAATGATTGTCTTGAATTTGTTCACTTAAGGAGAATCAAACGTGGACATACCAGGACTGTATTTCTCTCGAGCCCCGAAAAAATGAATCCCATAGATAGCTACACAACAAATTTGTCTGTCACAAGGCAATCTGATTGTACTTCTTTTAAAATGATTCAACTTGTGACTACAAAATTTTCACAGTAGAATCCTTGCATAGTTTACTTATTCTAGAATAGTTTTTACCCCAAGTCGAGGACTTTCCCCAATTATGTCATTTAATTTCAACGCACAACCTTGCACAACAAATGCTTCGGTGTTAAAATTAAAACCCCTGGTCTGAGTAGAGGACCGCACAATCGGGTTATACAATGACACCATCTTGTCTGACCTAACAACGTTGTCAAAACGGCTGTTTGAAATTTTATACAACGCCTTTTACTATATTAACTGATCAGCTATGGTTTATATTCATACAATATTTATTGTTCAAAAAAAAAATCGCTGTTTCTATTTTAAACACCGGTTCAAACTTTCAAACAAAATTCCTGATCAGTTCATATAGTAAACAGCGTTGTATAACATTTTAAACTGTCGTTTTTACTGTGAATGAAGAATGTGAAAATAATCAAAAAAGTGGTAAAATAACAACATTACGTGTAAAAATAAAAAAATAAGACCAAAAATTTAACACAGGTGTGGAATACATGTCGTGGTCGTTCACTCACCCCATTGATGTCACTTTTAATGGCATTTTGCTGTGTGGGCTCGTCTCTTGAACAGCACAAGCCAACCCTTTAAAGGTAGAGAATGACATTTGCAACCCTCCCATAACGCAGCAAAACATTATTCATGCCCTTAGGATATCTAAAAAGTACTTGCCTGTAAAATCTCAAGATCAGAAATCGCCTAGATTTGAAAAAATGCACAGGAAAGCAATAGGTGTGTAGTGTATTTTCTAGGCACACTGTTCCAAATCTCACCATATTTCATGGACCTACAGTATAGGTCCATGGGTATATCAGGCTGATTACAGTAATCACATAATACCAGTAATACCAGACGTTGTGCTGGAATGCATCAGACATAGTGAAAGGAATGCAAGGTCATCTGCGTGTACAGTACAAGACAGTGTATGACACCATGGAGGTAAAAGAGACCTACATGCACTGTCTGAAAATAGACATGTACCACTTATCCTAAAGTCAAATCGAAGTCAAACATTTCCTATAATTCCACTAAAACTGCGTTTCTAGCTCCTACACTTTTCTAAGGGTCCTTAAATGAGATTTTCTTCTATATACCAGTGTTTGCACAATGTTGAAGTTAA
>JZLH01S0122761.1:2066-16680 GCA_001188425.1 Eucidaris tribuloides
TAAAAATCGTACTTCGCGCATATATCATGAATGGGGTGGATTAAGATAACAAAACTTGGTACAGAGTAACTGCAGGTCCAAAGTCATCACTGGTGCTAATCACAACCGTCCGCGCGTCGCAACGAACGGGTACGCACACGTCGAATTTTCAACTTATGTTTAATAGACAAGTTCAGGTGATGAGGGACATATTTCATCATGCAATAATAATTCATATACATTGTCATATTTTCTTTAAATTTAAGGATCGGAGCGGTTACGCGGATCACCAATTCGTCTTAGTGACGAATTTAAAATCTAGTTGTTTATTTGTGTTTCTTTCTGGTCATTTCTTGTTTCCACGATATCTCATTAACGCCATCGTCAATCATCTTGTAACTTTACATAGTTATGTCACGTGTCAACACCTCAACACACAATTTTTGTCAGTGTGGTCACTTGCCCGTGACGTCATCTATGACGCCATTAGTACAAAAGCTAGAGTTAACCTATATTTGCAATATCTCGAGCCGGCGGTCGAATAAAACAACCAAACTTGGCAAGGATCAAGTTCAGGTCATGGGTCATCTTTTGGCCAAACCCACGTGGGCGCGCGCGTCTTCATATGCGTGTAAGGGCGCGTCAAAAAATAAAAATGCTCCAAATGACTTCTTATTAACGGAACTATATGTTTCAGGTCATTTGGAGCATTTTAGTGCGTACGCGCGCGTTTTTTTCGCGTGCACCCTTTTTCTGACCGAAAAAAGTATTTTTTTCGACGGATTTAGATGTCTGACTGAATTCTCCATCAATTAGAACCCTTTCCCGACCACTAGGAATCAAAATCATTTCATCCATCGCTTTTTATGCCAAAGTGTTGTGACGTCATCTATGACGTCACAAAGAAAAATCGTATTTCGGGCATATCTCATGACTGGAGTCGAGTAACATCACTAAACTTGGTACACAGTAACTTCAGGTCAAAGGTCATCATGCGTGCTGATCATATGCGTGCGGGCGTCATGACGAACGTGTACGCGTACGTTTAAAATTAAGTTTTAAATCAGACAGTTTTCTCTAGAATAAACCATGACCCCTACCTGGTATTGCTCATTCTGATAGCCTTTGATTCGTAGTTAAGAGTTCAGTTACTACTTTGCATGTAGAATACTTGTGACGTCATCTATGACGTCACAAAGAAAAATCGTATTTCGGGCATATCTCATGACTGGAGTCGAGTAACATCACTAAACTTGGTACACAGTAACTTCAGGTCAAAGGCCATCATGCGTGCTGATCATATTCGTGCGGGCGTCACGACGAACGCGTACGCGCATGTTTAAAATTAAGTTTGAATCAGACAATTTTCTCTAGAATAAACCATGACCCCTACCTGGCCTTTGATCCGTAGATAAGAGTTCAGTTACTACTTTGCATGTAGAATACGTGTGACGTCATCTGTGACGTCACACAGAAAAATCGTATTATGGGCATATCTCATGAATGGGTCGGATTAAGATAACCAAATTTGGTACACAGTAACTGCAGGTCCAAAGTCATCACTGGTGCTAATCACAACCGTCCGCGCGTCGCAACGAACGCGTACGCGCACGTCGAATTTTCAACTAATGTTTGATAGACAATTTCAGGTGAATAGGGACATTGGGCCGTATGCATAAAAAGTAGCAATTACTTGTTATTGATTGCTTCAAGCACCAGCAATTGGTTGTCAAGCAAAATGAAGCTCATGCAACAAGTGAAAGAAATTGCTGAAAAACGTATGCATGAGAAGAACCTTTTCCGTGTTCTGACAAGAATTTCCTTGGGTTTTTGCAAGCTCCTCAATACCAGCTTGAGCGCTTTTGCTTAATTTTGACATTCGAGTTTAAAACATGTCCATGCTCGTATTTAGATCAAACCAAAGCTGCACAAAACGAGAATAAATCAAGAAATACTTTTTCTGCTATATCAAGAAAAAAATTGGGGGAAAATATTTCAGGAAGGGGGTTAAAGATTTAACTCAATCCTGGAGGTACGTTGCGTCTTTCAAAATGTATTTATGTACGTTGACCGCGAGCTGTGAAGATAGGAGGCTTCTTCCCATACGTATTCGACTAGTGCGGATCTGGCCTTTGTTGTTGTTCGCACCGCCGTGACGTTGCTTTTGTATGGTTGTCACGAATGGCAAGAAAACGGTGTGAACACAAGCAAAATGTTGTGCATACGAAAAAGAGCAATCGCTTGAAATCCATCTTTGGCTTGAAGGACGTTGGCAATTGTTTTTTTATGTACGGTTCATTACTCTCATGGGAGCACACAGGCGGGTTTCGTATAATGTATTAAAATATTACCCGTGAGAGGAGAAGCATTTCCTGTCGTGGGAGTTACAAAAGATAACTTCACTAATGTATACGAATTTATGGATGTTTCTTTATGTGACCATCGAGGAACGATTCTACTGATATTTCTGGAGTGTATGATGGTTGGAATCAATTTGCATATTCTTGTTTTTTTCATACCAGACAAACCCGCAAACCTCGGGCAAACTATCAGGTTGTCAAGAACAACCTTTGTTTCAAAATATTTTTGCAGGCAAGCAAGAATCTGTGCTTGCAAGCAATTATTTTTTTTTTATGCATATGGATTCAAGGAAAAGGCTAGAAAAAGCAATTACTATTTTTAATGCATATGGCCCATTATTTCACCATGCAATGATAATATTAACGATATTTTAATGATAACATTTTCTTTAAATTTAATGATCGGAGCGGTTACGCGGATCACCAATTCGTCTTAGTGACGAATTAAAATCTAGTTGGTGATCCGCGTAAACGCGGATCACCATTTTATTCATGTATATTTCTGGTCATTTTTTTGTGCAGACGATATCTCAAGAATGATAACGTTAATAATTTTGTAACTTAGTATAGTGCTGTCTCATGTTAATATCTCGGCATGGTAATCCAGTCAATATGATAGAGCAGCTGTGACGTCAGTTATGACGTCAAAAGCCAAAAGTTAGACTTAGCCTACATTTGTGATATCTCGAGCCGGCGGACCACTAAGACAACCAAATTTGGCAAAGGTCAAGTTGAGTTCAAGGGTCAACTTTTGGACCATACCTCGTGTGCGTGCGCGTTACGACGGGCGCGTAAAATGCAAAAATGCTCCAAATTACTTCTTATTGACAGATCTATACGTTTCAAGTCATTTGGAGCATTTTGGTGCGCGCACGTACGCGCACGTTTTTTCACCCGCACCCCTTTCCCGACCAAATATCGTCGTTTTTTTTCGATAGATTTGGATGCCTGACTGAATTCTACATCAATTAGAACCGTTTCCCTACTAGCCGGACCCAAAATATCGCTTACAAGTCCAAAAAACGTAAATGCGCGCGCATGCGCGCGTAGTGAATTGCGGCATTTTTAAATCGCTCATAACTCTCTAGAATTAACGGTGACCCCTACTTTTTATTGCTTATTCTGATAGCCTATGTTGCGTAGATAAGGTTTTAGATATCAATTTCTATGACATATTCTTTTGACGTCATCTATGACGTCACAAACAAAAAACAAGTTTTGTCCATATTTCATGACTGGAGATGAGCAAGGTCACCAAAATTGGTACACAGTAACTTCAGGTTAAACATCATCACTGATGCTAATGATATGCGTGCGGGCGTCACGACGAACGCGTACGCGCGCGTTAAATTTTAATTCTTAAGTTAGTCCTAACTTTCTGGAATTTACGATGACCCCTGCTTTGTATTGCTTATTCTGATAGCCTATCATGCGGAGACACGATTCCGTACATTCCTTTCCATGCCAAATTGTTGTGACGTCATCTATTACGTCATAAAGAAAAATTGTTTTTCGCCGATATCTCATGACAGGAGTCGAGAAATATAACCAAACCTGGTACACATTTACTTCAGGTAAAAGGTCATCCGTGGTGCTAATTATAAAAGCGCGCACGTCGGGACGAACGCGTACCCGCACGTCGAATGTGAATAAATATTTGATGGAGAATTTAAAGTGATGCGGGACATCTTTCAGCAAGTAATGATACCTGATTTAGATGGTTGGTCGCATTTGCATTACATTTAATGATCGTAGCGTTTACGCGGATTACCAATTCGTCTTCGTGACGAATTAAAATCTAGTTTGTGTTTCTTTCTGGTCATTTTTTGTGCACAAGATATCTCAAGAATGACATCATTAATAATGTTGTAAGTTGGTACAGACATGTAACGTGTCAAGACCTCGGCACACAATTTTTTTGAACATGCTCAGATATCTGTGACGTCATCTATGACGTCAAAAGCCAAAAGTTAGACTTAGCCTACAATTGCGATATCTCAAGCCGGCGGAGGACTAAAATAACCAAATTTGGCAAAGGTCAAGCTGAGGTCACGACGCAACTTTTGGACCATACCTCGCGCGCGTGCGCGTCACGACGGGCGCGTAAATTGAAAAAATGCTCAAAATCACTTGTTATTGACAGATCTATACGTTTCAGGTCATTTGGAGAATTTTGGTGCGCGCGCTTACGCGCGCGTTTTTTCACGCGCACCCCTTTCCCGACCGAATGCCGTCGGTTTTTCGATAGATTTCACTTTCTGACTGAATTCTCTATCAAGAAAAACCCTTTCCTGACTACCTGGACCCAAAACATTACTTACAAGTCCAAAAAACGTAAATGCGCGCGCAATGCGCGCGTAGCAAATGACGGACATTATTAAATCACTCATAACTCTCCAGAATGAACGGTGACCCTACTTTTCATTGGTTATTCTGATAGCCTGTGATGCGTAGATAAGGTTTTAGTTATCACTTTTCATGACAAATTCTTCTGATGTCATCTATGACGTCACAAAGGAAAATCGTATTTTGCGCATATCTCATGACAGGAGTCGAGTAAGATAATCAAACTTTGAACACTGTAATTTCAGGTCAAAGGTCATCTTTGGTGCTAGTCATAAGTGCGTGGGCGTCAGGACTAACGCGTACGCGTACGTCGAATGTTGAGTTAGTGTTTGATTGAGAATTTAAAGTGATGTGTGACATATTTCAGCAAGTAATGATACTTGGTATAAATTGTTTGTCACATTTTGCTTAGATTTAATGATCGGAGCGTTTACGCGGATCACCAATTCGTCTCAGTGACGAATTAAAGTCTAGTTTATTCCTGTTTCTTTCTGACCATTTCTTGTTACCACGATATCTCATTAACGCCATCATAAATCATCTTGTAACTTAACATAGTTATGTCACGTGTCAACACCTCAACACACAATTTTTGTCAGCGTGGTCAGTAGCCCGTAACGTCATCTATGACGTCATTAGTAAGAAAGCTAGAGTTAACCTATATTTGCAATATCTCGAGCCGGCGGTCGAATAAAACAACCAAACTTGGCAACGGTCAAGTTCAGGTCATGGGTCATCTTTTGGTCCAAACCACGTGCGCGCGCGCGTCTCCACATGCGTGTACGGGCGCGTCAAAAAATAAAAATGCTCCAAATGACTTCTTATTAACAGTACAATATGTTTCAGGTCATTTGGAGCATTTAAGTGCGCGCGCGTATGTGCCCGTTTTTTCGCACGCACTCCTTTCCCGACCAAATAACGTATTTTTTTCGATGGATTTAGATGTCTGACTGAATTCTGCGTCGTTTAGATCCCTTTCCCGACCATCAGGACCCAAAATATTGCATATGTGCCAAAGAAACATAAATGCGCGCGCACTGCGCGCATAGTGAAAGAGGGGCATTTGTAAATCGCCGATAACTCTCTAGAATTAACGGTGACCCCTACTTTTTATTGCTTATTCTGATAGCCTATGATGCGTAGATAAGGTTTCAGATATCACTTTCTATGACAAATTCTTCTGACGCCATCTATGACGTCACAAAGGAAAATCGTGTTTTGCGCATATCTCATGACTGGAGCAGTAACTTCAGGTCAAAGGTCATCACTGGTGCTCATCATATGCGTGCGGGAGGCACGACGAACGCGTACGCGCACGCCGAAATATTAAGTAATTTTTGACAGAGAAGTTAAGGTGAAAAGGGACAGCTTCGAACAAGTTATGATACGCCATATAGATTATCACAATCTCTTAACGTCTAATGATCGGAGCGAATACGCGGATCACCAATTCGTCTCAGTGACGAATTAAAATCTAGTTGTACTTTAATTTAATTGATTTAGTGTGAGATTTAATATGAAACAAAATAGTATTTGAATACTTGGAGAATTTAAGATCACTGCATGACTGAAGATATGCACTATTAGGATCAATGAGGATTTTTCCTAATTGGTGATTCGCGTAACCGCGGATCACCATAGATTTCGTCAAAATCTTTCTTCTTCTTTTCCTTTTTTTTTCATGTTTCTTTCTGGTCATTTCTTGTGTTCAAGATATCTCTTTAACGCCATCGTCAATCATTTTGTAACTAAGCATAGTTATGTCCCATGTCAATACCTCGCCACACAATTTTTGTCAGTGTGGGCACTTGTCCGTGACGTCATCTATGACGTCATTTGTAAAAAAGTTAGTGTTAATTTTGATCTGCAATATCTCGAACCGGCCGCCGAATAAAACAACCAACTTTGGCAGAGGTCAATTGAAGGTCACGGGCCATCTGCTGGACCTAACCACGTGTGCCGGCCCGCCTCCACGGGCGTGTGCGCGCGCTTCAAAGTTTTATAGGGCTCCAAATGACTTTCTGTTAACAGTACTATATGTTTCAAATCATTTGGAGCATTTTGGTGGGCGCGCGTACGCGTGCGTTTTTTCGTGCGCACCCCTTTCCCGCCCAAATACCGTCGTTTTTTCGATGGATTTGGATTTCTGACTGAATTCTGCAACAAATAGAACCCTTTCCCGACTACCTGGACCCAAAATATCGCTTGTAAGTCCGAAAAACTCAAATGCGCGCGCATTGCGCGCGTAGTGAATAATGGGCATTTTTAAATCACTCATAACTCTCCAGAATTAACGGTAACCCCTACTTTTTATTGCTTATTCTGATAGACTATGATGCGTAGATAGCATTTCAGGTATCCCTTTCCATGACAAATTGTTGTGACAACATCTATGACGGCACAAAGAAAAATCGCATTTTGCGCATATTTCATGACTGGAGTCGAGAAACATAACCAAACTTGGTACACAGTAACTTCATTTTGAAGATCATCACTGGTGTAATTCACAGTGCGCGCGCGTTACGTCGAACGTGTACGCGTGCGTTTGATTTTAATGTTTGGTGGCTCATTTTTTCGTAGTTTTTTCATACTTTCGGTATTTTCACCCATAACTCCGCCATGCAGTTTCCTATCGACACGGGACCTTTTTTTTTAGTGGATAGAGGACATTATGAACTTTAAAAGTGTGTGTGTGTGCCGGGGGGGGGGGGATCTAATCACGATAAAGGCTTCCTTCGTAAAAATAATCTCGCCTAAAGATCAAGAGTGATACAAAAATACTAGGAAAAATGACGTTTACACGGTATTCCCCCCCCCTCGTTTCCACATTTAACGTAAGAATTGGACCCACACTCAAGTAAAAAATTGAATCTTGTACGTTACAATTAGATTATCGACAGAAATTCCGCATTTTTAGATTGTCAAACTCCATCTAACACTGTCAGTGTGAGATGGTACTGTGACACTAAGTCCGTGTTTCAGACCCCTGTATTAGGTAAATTACGCCTCTAACTGGCGCCAACACTTCAACACGAATGGACCAATATACAAAGCGTGAATATATATAATATGAATGCACCTCACAATCTTAATTGGCTGTAAAACGTCATCAAACGCGGATCTAAGGTGCCAATGAAACTTATATTATGATGGTATTATTGGTGATCTGCGTAATGCTGATCATCATAGATTTCGTCAAAATCTTTTTTCTTCTGTTTGGTGATCCGCGTAACCGGCGGTCGAATAAAACAACCAAACTTGCCAAGGGTCAAGTTCAGTTCATGGGTCATCTTTTGGTCTAAACCACGTGCGCGCGCGCGTCTCCACATGCGTGTATGCGCGCGTCAAAAAATAGAAATGCTCCAAATGACTTCTTATTAACAGTACATGTTTCAGGTCATTTGCAGCATTTTAGTGCGCGCGTACGCGCGTGTTTTTTTCGCACGCACCCTTTTCCCGACCGAATAACGTATTTTTTCGATAGATTTAGATGTCTGACTGAATTCTACATCGCTTAGAACCCTTTCCCGACCACCAGGACCCAAAATACTGCTTATATGCCCAAAAAACATAATTGCGCGCGCATTGCATGCGTAATAATGGGCATTTTTAAATCGCTCATAACTCTCTAGAATTAACGGTGACCCCTACTTTTTATTGCTTATTCTGATAGCCTATGATGCGTAGATAAGGGTTCAGATATCATTTTTTTATGACAAATTCTTCTGACGCCATCTATGACGTCACAAAGAAAAGTCGTGTTTTGCGCATATCTCATGACTAAGGTCATGCAGTGATCTTAAATTCTCCAATTATTCAAATACTATTTTGTTTCATATTAAATCTCGCACTGAATCAATTAAATTAAAGTACAAAAGGCCTGTCCAATATTTATTCAGTCAATTTATTATTATTCATTCAATTGAATGTCAATTTCCACTACTATTTGACTACCCAATTGGGTGAGTGAATGACCTAGTACTGTCATGACAATAAATTCGTGAAATTGAAAGATCTTTTTAGTGAAATACTTTTGAAACTTATAAGGATGATAGTCACTGGTACATTGCAGCAATGTTTTTTCTTTGTTAGTTATTATTGACATTTTTGTTTTCATTTCACCTGTCGATCTGTGCCAGTCCCATCGAGAAATATAGCAAGAACTACAGCACTGCTGCCACCTGCTGTTACAGCTCTAAAGGCAGCACAAGTATGTCAGCAAGTTCAGAAATAGCAAGTGCAGTAACACCATCATCTTCACCCCCAGTTTATCAAGGTAATATCTCACAGTCCCTCGCGAGAAAGAGCGAAGGGTCCCTACTCAGGCTACTCTACAGTGAGTACTAAGACAGAGGCGGTTGCCCGTATTGGTTGCTTTAGTGTTTTTGGAAAATACCCCCACCCCTAAGATATGAATAATAGTAATACTCATTAGCAGGGTTGGGAAGAATCACAATCATTTTATTTTGCTTTTTTCTCGAGAAGTACCACATATGTTCATATTCTGAATTCAAAATTGCCTATTATTTTAGATTTTTTTTTCGGTTTAACTGGTATGATCTCAAAATTCTAAGCAATTTGTTGTGTTAGTTGTGAACAGGAAACAAATTGCACAAAAAAATTTAGAAGTAAAAAATGCATTTAAGGAATACAAATAGTAAATGAATACTTTTTATATACAGTATATCTTTATGTACAGTTGTCTGAAGAGAGGATGCATGTTCAACACACTGATGTTCCTTTGGTAGTTGCGCTGAAGGAAGGCCTCATGAAATACATGTATGCGGTAGCACTGGTCGTGAAAGGAACGGCGAGGAAGAAGCCACCCTAGTGCTTTATGAGAGCGTCTCTCTAATCAGTGCTTAGCGAGGGGAGAAAGAGAGAGAAGGTACAGGCATATTCAAGACTAATGTATTTACTCCTGTAAAATATGTATAAGGTTTGAAAATTGCAAATATTTATCTTCAAAAAGCATTGTAATATTATAACTGAACTAAGCCAAATGATTCTTCCATATAGGTTTTCAGCACCCTCTCTAGATCCAGTGCTACATCAATCATACATGTAATTCACGAAGGTTTCATTTTATAAATATCTTTATCAATGAAGAATCAATGTTTTGTCCAGGATGGTTCCATTATATTCCAGAGCTACTTTACAAGCATCTTCTCTAGATCTGAAAGGATTTCACAGTTGCCACCTTGTAGCACAATGGAGAGATTGCGAAATTTCAGTGGAAAGTCTAGTCCCCTGGGGTCTTTGTTTTCTTTTGTTTTTTTAAACTCTTGTCTGGATATAAAACTGTTTGAATTGCCTGGGTTATATGATACGTAGTGGAAAACCTTGTCTATATCGCTGCATGTGTTTACACTACTCCCAATACAGAGTCATCATGCTGAGCAGCCTTGCTAGCGATACCTGGATTATTGCAAGAAAACCTGAATAATATGTTTGTGACCTCAGAAACTAAAGTAAGTTAATAATTTTGTTTCATTCAATATTTAGTGTTTCTTACACGAAAATGATTAATACATGTATAATATACTTACAAAAACAACTTGTATGGGCATTGGAGTATTGGACATGTACATGTTACACAAAGAGGCACCACTCATTACAAAACTTAATCATAGGCTGCAAGCCTGTTAACAGTTGATAGAGACTGGGAATGAATTTGATGACTAGATTAGTTTTGAACCAACATGGAAGAACTGAACCGAAAATACGTACTCCAATGGTGGATAATTACGATACATTATAATATTGTCATTTATCCATGAATAAATCATGAAAACCTTAATTGCGTCACATTAATTGCCATGGCTAAATATCCGTTCAGCACATCCAAGGGACAAATTACAATAAAACAAATTTCTTGACAAATTAATAGGCCCTTCATTCATTACTGATTTATTACATCTTATATTTCTGTAATAGGAATTTATGTAGTTTTAGTTATTGCCACTTCATGACAGTACCGAGGTTACGGGGGACACCATGACCGAAATCATTACTATATACAATTTGGTGACGTTGAATGCGATAAGAACTGCATAAAACTTACTGTAACTTCCATCACAATATTTTCACACCTGATTTTGGTGAAGCTGCCCCACATGGAGCTTGATAATCATCATGTTGAATACCAATGTTGCTTTTTTAGGGGGGACACCACCGCGAAACAGCAAGATATGAACAAAAATGTGGAAATTACAAAACTATCCTGCTCTCATGCATGCCTTTTCCCCTTAATGTCATGAATGATGAATGCATTTGAAACAATAAAGACTTTGGTCTATTTTAGTATTGAAAGAAGAATATCCATCAGAATACCGATGTTTCACCCTTTTTCTCAAGGGGACACCAACAGTTGCCATGTGTCTGTATCTATATCCACCAAGTTTTAAACTTTAATATACGCATATTAACTTTTCATGATGTGTGTATAATGCAATGAAGTAAGTTGTCTGCTATATAATGGTCACCATATTTTTATGCCCCCGCAGACGAAGTCTCGAGAGGTCATTAAGGGTTGTGCTTTTCCTTCCGTCCGTCTGTCCGTCCGTCCGTTCCCCAAAGTGGTTTCCGCACAATAAGTAAAAAAAAAAACTGAATGTTTGGTTCGCATTTTCAATATTTTTGAGGTTTAAGTATACCAAAATACAGGTCAGGTTCGAATTCTGAGTCTGCATGTCAAAGGTTAAATATCACAGCTCATTATATATTCAAATTGGTTTCCGTGCAATAACTTTTAAAAATGTTGGGTGGATTCTCAATATTTTCAATGTGAAGGTAGATGACACTAAAATACAGATTAAGTTCAAATTCGGACTCCGCAGGTCACAGGTCACAGCTCATTATATGCCAATTGGTTTTCACACAACTTAAATAGTATTGAATGGATGACTGATCACGTTAAGCGGGGGCATCCGTGTCCCATGGACACATGAAATTTCGATTTTTTTTATATCAGGTTCAGTGGAAGAAAAGATGTATAAAAGAAATAAATATAATTTAAATTAATATCTGGTAGAGCCAAATATACTTCACCCAGTAATGCTTATGATTTGAATGTGTACAAGTTGAGACCATGATGGAGAAATTTTCCAAAGCCAGTTAGTTTGTTTCTAATATTTTTCTCAGATTATCCTGTTATCATAGTCAAACTGATATATGATTCTACCGCTGAACTTTTAAATGATATACACATGGCATTTTTACTTGTTACCCTGTAATGAAGTTTGTACTAGGTGTTTAAAAGACACATTGCACACTTTTTACATATTACATTTAAAAAAGTTATATGTCAGATGATACTGACATAAATGTGAGTCACAGCTGAAAAATGTACGGTAATTACCGGTAAATACCGTCCGGTAAATTTGGCAAAAAGCGGGAAATAAGATTAAGAGGTCAATTTTGACAACTTTTTCTCCATTTTGATAAGAAGATATTCCTTGAGAATTGTCTAAATAGCTAAACTGCTCTAATTATTCAGCTATTTTTTTAATATTAAATTTACCTCTACAAGGATCATAATTCAATGCATTTTGAAATTTTATATTCACTCCATGTTAATAGCTTGGTTATCAACCAGGACCATGCAAGAAATTTCCTCAATGTCAATTATCTGCATTGTTCCTTTTTCTTTTCTTTTGGGACAGTTTTCCAGACTGTAGTATATACTGGACAAAAAAGAATGTCTTTTAACTTGTAATGTTGTCTATAGTATGTACACTGACCATATGTTACATGTATGTGTATAGGATTATGGCTTAAGGAAGGAATGTAATAGAACTGCCAATTGTAAATATTCATAGTGGACTGATATTTTGATTATGAATTTGTCTTGATGAAAAACAGAAGGAAATTCCTAAACGCTTGTTTGTAATAAGAAGAATACAAATGATTGCCATCCTACATGTAATGGATACATCAATGCCATTAAATTGTTCAATGAGCAAAATTATAGAGTATACATGTATTACAAGGTAGCTCGTCATATTATCATAAATTTACTAAGAAAATGCTTTGTTATTGAAAAAACTTTTGGAGTTTTGCACGCCTCGGCCAGAATAAAAAATCCACGTGTCAATTGTATAGACTGCAGATCATTCTAAAAGTTTTAGATTTTTTTAAGTTGTTTAAAATCTCGAGAAGGAAATAAATAACTCAAAGTTGTTCTCGAAAGAGCTGGCTTTGGCATGGCACGCAATACCAATAACTGGTCCCAAATAATAATCATAGATCTAATTTTAATATTCGCTTGCATTGGCCATAGTTAACAGAAATGATGGGGAACTTGTCAATATCTAGATAATCGTCACTTCTGACAAAGTCAAGTGATGTTTCTGTACCTTTGACACAAAAAATACAGCACCCCACACTGTGTACATGTGCGGAAGGGACAACAACACGCGTGCAGATATACATTGTACATTAATAATACCATGGGTTATAAAATATTGTCATTGAAGTATATACCAGTAATACAGTAATTAATCATAATGATATTGGAAATTGGGATAGTTACAAAGCATAAAGCTTGAAAATTAGACAAGACTCCCCCCCCCCATCCAAAAATGGATTGCCACCCCTGACATTCACCAAATATATTTGTTTATTTTTCCAAGTAGGCCTATTTCATTTCAACAATACCCACACACAGTGATGATGCCAAGTTTAAGATAAAAAAAGGGGGCAAGAACAGGCTCGGTTGATTGGGGGAAATTAAAACTTTGCCTATAATTTGGATGGGGTCCAGGGGTTACCTTGGGATTTTGAATTTAATCTGTGTGGAGCCGTCAAATTCTGCATTTGAATGTCAAATTAGCCAATTCTAGAAAGGCTTTAGAAAAATAAATGTTCCGTATAAACATCTTGATTAGAGCCACCATCAGGTTGTACGGGATCTGGCCCGTGATACCAAAGGCAGAACGGCCGTCACATGGCAAAAGGGTGTATCTGCAAATTTGGACCTTTTTCAGGTTTTGCATTTGGAGGGGGAGGGGGGTTAGAGGGCACTCTTTTCATTTATCTAGGTCTCGTAATTGCAGGACTTCTCCTTTTTAAGATATCAGGGGATATCTACAGCACATTTTTCAAAAACATCCTGCCATTTCATGGCAAAAGGGTGTATCTTATAGATACACCCAAAGCCAGCCGCAGCAGAGCTCAATGTTTCTCGGTAAAAAGATGTATCTGCTAGATACACCTTCTGCCAACAAAATGATTGAGCGCAGCCAGCTTTGTGAAATATGGCAAAAGGGTGTATCTGCAACATACGTCTTATTGCGCGCCGCGAAAGTCAAAGACCAATTTATGGCAAAAGGATGTATCTGTAACATACGTCTTTCCCCGCAAATTGTTGACGCGAAAGTTTGAGACTAGTTCAAGGCAAAAGGGGTGTATGTGCTACATACATCCTTTAGCCAAGTTTTAGCATGTCTTAGCTCTGAACACGGCTCGGTGTATGTTATAGATACCGCTTTTTGCCAATATGTGTCATGCGCTAACACGCGCGCACGCGCGTACGTATCATGCATCTGATACGTGATTGAAAGTAAACACAAGTCACTGCCGCCATCGTGCCGCGGAGTTTATCTTCGTCTATTGTTAAAACATATCGGTTGCAAACCATTGCCGGATGCAGGGAGAGAGGAACTCAGCGTTATTTTAAAGGTATGTTTTACTAACTGTTACTGTGAGGGTCTAGATAAACTATGTAAACTGTGTTGTGAACTTAAGTGTAACGTATTGGGCCTGGCAGATGTGTAAGTAATGTTAGCCTACTATATTAACGAAGCATCAACAACAACCGCCCAGCCTACACTGTTAGACGACGTACCGATATATGTGCACGTCCCGGTGCACGTACATTCGTTAGATTGCTCTTTCTGCCCGGGGGGGGGGGGGCAGTGTCATTACAA